>JAUUDZ010434484.1:0-13483 GCA_032361705.1 Panulirus versicolor
ATTCTGAGGTTTGACCATAAATCACTACTGTTTCTTAACCAACTTCCTATCTAGTGAAGTACAACCCTATCAATGCCATGAAACTTAATTCTTGCTATCAATCTTTGATGCAGAACATTATCAAAAGCTTTTTGAAAGTCTGGATAGATAACACCAACTGCTTTACTTTCATCATTCATGTTGATTATATTATAAAAGAAATCAAGCAGATTTATCAGACATGAGCCACTTTGTTGAAAACCATGCTGAGGATCGCTTATTATTATTAAGTGGTGGTCCACTAAGTGGTTTACAATTTATATCAAATGATGGTTTTCATCAGTTTTCCAACTACAGACATTAAGCTAATAGGATAATAATTTTCTGACAGTGACTTGTCACTTTTTCTTTAATATACATGTTATACTGGCAAACTTTCATTCATCTAGAATTTTTCCTGCAGCAAGCGACTTATCAAAAAGGGCAGTCAAAGGCTTAACTAGCTCATTTTTTGCCTTTTTCGTAGTTCTCTGATAAAACTTATCAGGAACGCTGTTTATTGCTGAAAATATGTCCTCGGCTTTTATGTCAATTTGTGAATGTTCCCCTCTCATATCAATGAAACTGGAATTAGGACATGAGTTGCGTCTTTCATTATAAATACAGACACAAAAAAGTCATCTGACATTTTTGTCATGGCTTCTTTGTCTTGAACAAGTCACTGTTTTCCATAATCAATGGACTTATTGACTGGGTAATGATTCTCTTTTTCTAACATAACTGTAAAATTCCTTAGGGTTTCTTTTGCTGTTTTCAGCAATATATGTTTCATATTGACATTTACTTTGTCATGTAACTCTCATACCTTCTCTTCGCAAATTTACATACATCACTCCATCATGTTGGTTACTGGATTCTCTGAGTTTCTTAAGAGCTACTTTCTCAAACAATAGGTACTTTTTTTATTTCACTGTTCGATCACCTTGGTTTTGTTTTAGAAACAGATTGCCTATTACGCATAGGTAAATATGTTCCCCTTGCTGCTTTGAAGGATTTTCTGAAGCTTTTCCAAGCTACGCTCATGTCATTCTCATTGACTATATCATCCCAGGTTTGTTTATCAAGAGCAATGCAAAACTCATCAAAGTTTGTATATTTGAAATCGTATATTTTTTCACAACTGTCATTTTGACCAATATTACATGCAGTATTGAAAGCAACCTCAAAAGTAACTTGGTGATCACCTATACCAAAGTTTTCTCCCACTTCAACATAATTAACAAGATCATCAATCGTAGTAAGATTCAAATCTAATATATTTTTTTCACAAGTAGGTTTCTTGACTAACGGGAATAGGGCACTATCAGGCAAATTTAGGTAGAGTCCATGCTCATAGCATTATAATGGAAAGGGATTCTCTCCATTTAGATACAGGTATGTCAAAATCTTCTGCTATGATAGAATCTTGTTCATTACAAATTTCTGCTAAATGATCATAAAATCTTTCCTTTACCTCTGGTTTCTGTGCAGGAGGCCTATAAACTAGATCTACGGTTTACTTTCTTACATAGTTTATCTTTAATTTCAATGAAATGAAGTTCACATTCCCAACAGCTTTTTCTACAGGATCTAAATGAGCTTTAACAAAGAGCAGGACACTGAAGCCTAATTTGTATGCCCTATCCCAATTAGAAAATGGGTACTCTGCAATTGAGTAATCAGCGAGGAAATCTCTATTGCTAACCAAGATTTGAAAATGGCAATCATATCCTATTTTCCTTCTAATGCTGGTTTCACTAACTCTGAGACTTTATATAGTAAAATAAGAGCGTTAACATTAAGTCGTTAACATTAAGTATTTTTAGACGAAACTGACACCTATTTGGAAAGTTACTTATGGAGGGAAGAGTGGTTCCAGCTGAAAATGGGTTTATGGTGTTTGGGCCCAAGGGCTGTTTAATCTGTTCATGGACAGGGTGATGAGGGAGATAAATGTAAGGGTCTTGGAGACAGAGATAGGTTTTCAATCTGTTTGGGGTTGGAAGTCCTAGGAGTTGTCAGTTGCCATTTGTTGATGACATGGCTCTGATGCAAACCTGAGAGAGAAACACAGATGCTGGTTTCTACTGAAAGGGGAAAGTTGACAGTTAATCCAACTAAAAGTAAGATTAAAAAGAGAGACAGGTAGGTTATTTGGAGTGTGAATCTCAATGGAGGAAAGGAGTCTTCTGAATATCTGGGAATGGACAAGGCAATGGATGAAATCAAGGAAGCTGACGTGTGCTAAAGGGTAGGTGAAGGGGTTAAGGTTATGCGTGCATTAAGGAGTGAGTGGAGAGAATGATCACTATCTCTGTGGACAAAGATGGATATATTTGATGGTATATTACTCCTAATGGTGTTACATGGATGCAAAGCATGGTCCTTAGGTGAAAAAACATGGATGACGGTGATGCAGTAAACAGAGGGTGAATGGGTTTTGCCATGGCGTATGAAGTAATCAGGGGAAACCACAGAAGGGTCTGTGGAACTTAGCTGCAGGTAGAGGGCTCTGGTTTTGTTTAATTTTAATTATACATGATAGCTAGAATGTGAATGTATGCAAATAAGGACATTCTTTGTTCCTACTACTAGCTAACTACATATGCAACTACGAACAAATTTGGAGTGTGAATAAATAAATAAGTTCAAATCATATGAA
Source organism: Panulirus versicolor (assembly GCA_032361705.1). Taxonomy (NCBI): domain Eukaryota; kingdom Metazoa; phylum Arthropoda; class Malacostraca; order Decapoda; family Palinuridae; genus Panulirus; species Panulirus versicolor. The sequence continues at coordinate 2,681 of JAUUDZ010434484.1, forward strand.
TTCCTGAGGTGGAGCGGTTAGCGTTCCTGGCCATGATGCATTCACAAGCCGTCCGGGGGTGAGTGCACAGGTTACAATCCTGGTTATGACAGCTGCTCTACAGTCAACGCAGCTGTTCATCCACCCCTACGGGTTGGTCGATAAAATGGATACCTGGCTTCAGAGGTGGATAGGAAGCTGTGATTTAGGTGCATTACACATGACAGCTAGAGACTGAGTGGGAATGGATGTGGCCTTTTTTGTCTGTTTTCCTAGAGCTACCTTGCTGAAGTAAGGGGTAGCAATGCTGTTTCCTGTGGGGCAGGCTAGAGCCAGGAAGTAATGAAGGCAAGCAAGTATGGATATGTAGATGTGTATATATGTATATGTCTGTGTATGTATCTGTATGGACCATGGTGAAGTGCCTGAGGATTGGCAGAATGCAAGCATAGTGCCACTGTACAAAGGCAAAGGGGATAAAGGTGAGTGTTCAAACTACAGAGGCATACATTTGTTAGGTATTCCTGGGAAATTATATGGGAGGGTATTGATTGAGAGGGTGAAGGCATATACAGACCATCAGACTGGGGAAGAGCACTGTGGTTTCAGAAGTGGTATAGGATGCGTGGATCAGGTGTTTGCTTTGAAGAATGTACGTGAGAAATACTTACAAAAGAGATGGATTTGTATGTAGCATTTATGGATCTGGAGAAGGCATATTATAGGGTAGATAGAGATGATTTGTGGAAGGTTTTAAGAGTATATGGTAGGGAAGGTAAATTGGAAGAAGCAGTGAAAAGTTTTGAACAAGGATGTAGGGCATGTGTACGAGTAGCAAGAGAGGAAAGTGATTGGTTCCCACTGAATATCGGTTTGCAGCAGGGGTTCGTGATGTCTCAATGGCTGTTTAATTTGTTTATGGATGGGGTGGTTAGGGAGGTGAAGCAAGTTTTGGAGAGACGGGAAAGTATGTAGTCTGTTCTGGATGAAAGGGCTTGGGAAGTGAGTCAGTTGTTGTTTGCTGATGATACAGCACGTTGACCCTGGTATACCATGTTGTTCCAATTCACTCTCTTCCTTTCACCCTCCTGTATGTTCAGGCTCCGATCGCTCAAAATCTTTTTCCCTCCATCCTTCCACCTCCATTTTGGTCTCCCCCTTCTCCTTGTTCCCTCCACCTCTGACATAAATCCTCTTTGTCAATCTTTCCTCACTCATTCTCCCCATGTAACCAAACCATTTCAACACACTCTCTTCTGCTCTCTCAACCACACTCTTTTTATTACCACACATCTCTCTTACCCTTTCATTGCTTATTTGATCAAACCACCTCAAACCACATGCTGCCATCAAGTATTTCATTTCCAACACATCCATCCCCCCTCTGCACAACCTCATCTATAGCCCATGCTTCACAACCAAAAAGCATTGTTGGAACTACTGTTCTTTCAAGCATACCCACTTTTTTGCTCTTTGAGATAATGCTATCTCTTTCCACTCATTCTTTGTCACTCCCAGAATCTTTACCCCTTCCCCCACCTTATAACCCACTTCTGATTTCATGGTTCTATTCACTGCCAAGTAAAAGTCCACTCCCAGATATCTAAAACGCTTCCCTTCCTCTAAATTTTCTCCATTCAAACTTAAATTACAACCCACTTTGTCTGTCAACCCTGATGAACCTATGAACCTTGCTTCCATTCACATTTACTTTCAACTTTCTCCTTTCACACACTCTTCCAAACTCAGTCACCAAATTTTGTAGTTCCTCACTTAAATCAGCCACCAGAGCTGTATCTTTGGTGAGTAACTGACCCATTTCCCAGGCCCTCTCATCCCCAATAGACTGCATACTCATCCCTCTCTCCAACTCTTGCGTATACCTCCTTCACCACCCCATCCATACACAAATTAAGAAATAAGAATATATCTAAGTAAATAAATACTATGAGTCAAACACTTACTTGCACTGTAGCTTTGATAAAACTGTCATCATGGAAAATTTTTATTTGCTTCTCAGTGAGACTCCACAAGGCTTCATGCTGAACCTCATATGACCCATCAAACCATCTAAGCTGTAGAGAAAATGTTTAAGTTTCTGTACATTCTGACACACCTAGAACACTTTCATAAATTCAAAGGAAAGTTTTGAAGAATATATGGCAATACAATTATGGGCAAAGCTTTATATAAGGAGGTACAGAAATAAGTGTTTTCCTTGAAGAAATGAGAAAATTAGCGTAAAATATAAAAACACTAAAGAGAAGAAAATGAAGATAGATTGGCAAAAATACATGAAAACCTGCACATGATCTGAAGCATCATCAACTGTGACAGTTGAGAATGGCAAGATCTGAAGTGTCATTATCAACTGATACATTTGAGAATGGCAAGATCTGAGGTATCATTATCAAATGCTATATTTAAGAATGGTAAGATCTGAAGATCATTATCAATTAATACAGTTGAGTATGGCAAAATATGAAGCATCAATATCAAGTGCTTCACTTGAGGACTGCAAGATCTGGAGCATCATTATCAATTGCTACAGTTGAGAATGGCAAGAAGATCTGAATTATCAATATCAGCTGCAACAATTAGTATTGGCAAGATCTCAAGCATCATCATCAACTGCTACACTTGAGAATAGTAATATCTGAAGTATCACTGTCAACTATAATGATAATAAGAGTTGTTCTATTATCAACATCAACATTAGATTGGGGATGAAACTCTAATCACAATTAATAGCATTTCCATTTACATCCGGCCTGATTGGAAATGAAAAAGAATGAATATCAACAATATGTATGGGACAGAATTTAACCATTTTTTATACTAACATTAGTTTTACCAGAAAAATGTTCCCATTCAAGGTCAGAAGAAGTGAGATGAAAGAACCCAGCAAGGTGGGTCTCGTAGCCAGCAAATACTTCCACAGAGGTATTGAATGGTTGCAAGCGGTTGTAGTCTGCCTCCAGATGGAAGCCTGCTGCTGCTCCTCCCACAGTGCTGCTCACCTACAGGTTTTGAGTCTCTTAATATATGTTTTGTGATGTTTTTAGCTCCTGATACAAATTACTATGCTGGTTGTAGTAATATACAAATATGAATGTGATATATCATGTCTGCTACTCTTGATCTTAAACTACCAAAATACCATACTTTCATGCTTACTAAGTACCTCACAACATACATACGTAATGTTATGCACTATGGTTACAGATGTGTCACACTTTACCAATTATTTTCAGTGCATTTCTTTTTTTACTACTGCTTTTTCTTTTCCCTATCTTACAGCTGTTTTAAAAGGTTCTATGATGATAAGAAACTATGCTGAGTATTTCTTGTCTTCTAACTTCTTTTCTGAGTTACTTATAAAATGTCTCCCTTATATGCATCTGCATATCTGCTGGAGCTCACAGTATGATCAGAAAACTCTATCTCCTTTTATTTCTGTCACTTATATTTTAAAAAAATCTATCATCCACAAAAGATATAAAACAAAAGTAAGTTAAACTTCCATATCACATGTAGAAACAGTATCAATAAAACTATTCATGTTTAGAAAATGAGTTTTGAGCTTGTGTAAAATTATTTCTTTCTAATTAAAAAATCAGTGAGCATAGGGAAAGGGGATACCCCATCATCTGCCCAAAGAGGTGCTATCACTTTGTCTGAGACATGCCATGAAACTGAGCTGCAAACCAACCACAAAAGTGCCTTAACTTGTATACCTGAAGAACTTCCAAGCACATTGCTGAATGTAAAACAGAGCAATAAAGGAAGGCTAGCATACTGTTCTCCCCAGAAACTTAAGAAACCCAGAAAATTTGATCAAGATCAATATCTTAGACATATTCTTTATTCCTATTCATTTTCCAAGTTCTGTTACACTATGCATAAACATAAAAAGAAAAAATGGTGAAAAAAATATGACTCATACTAGTGTGATAGCTGAGGCCAAATATACATGATGCATAGCAAGTGAGACTTTTTGAGTGCATTCTTTAGGTTAAATTAGAAAAAATCTGGCTACATCCAGGTCTGAAGCATTCTGTACTTTTCCTGTACACAAGTGATATGCATTGAAAAGTCATCCTAAGAAGAACTGGAAGACACACAAGTCTATCTATCTATTCTGTATCTCTGATGCCTGTTCCCTCTAGGAACTCCCATCCAGGGTGTAGCCACAGCAAAAAAGTTTCCATTTATCCCTATCCTTGCATTCCACATACTCTTCCATTAATTCTCTCACTCCAATACTCTTCTAGTCTATTTCACCATGTCACAGGTGGTCTTCCTCTTACATCAACCCCTTTAATCATACTATCATGCATTCTCCTTGTAAAGCCCCCATTTTGCACTCTTTCCACAAGCCCAAATCACCTCAAAGTATTATCTTTCATCCAATTGACCATTCCATAATTCATTCCCTTTGCATCCCCTGCCATACCAAATCTTTCATACAGTACTCATTTCTTTCTTCATTCGATTTAGTCATACCACATGCTCCTCTCACATAACTCATTTTCACAGCCTGGATTCTTGACCTCTGTGACTCATTCCATGTCCATGTTTGAGCTGCATGTCAGGGTCAGGAGGACTATGCTGTCCCTTAATCCTTTCTTCCCTTCCATACTTACACCTCTATCCGTCATCATTCTATAAAGGGTCCCAGTGACTTTCCAAACACTGAACTGCTCTCTCCCTTATTTCTCCTGTGTCACCAAACTTACCCAAATACCTAAATACTTAAATTCTCTCACCTTTTCCAGTCTTTCTTATCCCATATCTATAGTACAGTTTATTAAACATATTTTTTCACTCTTTAGGGCTTTGCAAAATTAATACTTTCAGTCTGTTTCCTCGCAAACACCATTACTTCACATTTACTTGCATTTACCCTCAACTGGCTAAGCTTATATCATACAACACACTTACAACCTTTAGCAACTTCTCTTCATTCTCAGCACACAACACAGTTTCAACCAAATACAAGCTTGTCACTAGCCACCATACCTCACTACCACATTCCATCTGTGCATCCCCTTTCCTTAGTTTTGCTTTCATCTCTCTCATCACTTCTCCAATATATATGCTAAAAAGCCACAGTAATATTACACAGGCCTATTTCACACACATATGTATACCAAAACTTTCATTCAAATCCCCATCTACTCTTACACATTCATTTGCTATCTAAAGGTTTTCACACTATCCAGCACTTGTCCCCTTACCCCATATGTCCTTAACACATCCCATAAAGAATCCCATTCCACTCTGTCATATGCTTTCTCCAGATCTATAAAAGCTGCCTACAACTTTTTATCTTTTGCAGGGTACTTATCCGCAGCTGTTCTCACCACAAAAATCTGATCCACACATCCCCTCGCTCCTCATTTATTCTGCATTCAGTCACTTCCATCACTCTATCAATCAACACTCTCATATACAATTTTCCAGATATCCTTAATAGACTTATTTCCCTATAATTGCTACACAAGAGTCAAGTTCTCTAAACTCTGATGATAGCACAGGGAAAGTATGAAGGCCCCAACTTGTTGACACTGAACAATAAAAAGGGGTAGACAGATTAGCTACTCTTCTGACTGAGCCAGAACAGATACTGATAAAGACATCCCTAAAGTAGCCATATATGCCACCAAATGAGAAAGATGAAATTGGAAGCCTACTTGCTTCACAAAAATCATGTATTAAGCTGTGTGCACCTATCAGTAAGCTTGATATACCTGCTAGACTCACTGTTGTGGAGAGCATAATGTGGCTTTCCTCTGCATTGGCTGACACTATACAGAGATACTAACTCTACTGTCACTGAAAGAGGTAAATCTTACAGCTGTGTAAGAATCACTTCCCACCACAGCACTAGATGACTTGCATTTCAGCTATGGGAAACAATACTGCATCATGATAAATCAGCTCACTAATACTTTATTTCTCTATTTCAAAATGATAAATACACTTACTATAACTTGAGTTCTATCAGGTTCACTCAGGTCAATGTTGTATCCAGCCTGAATGATAAAGTCATTGAACTGCAAGTGGAGTCCAGCGAGCAAGTGAAGTGGATTGTACTGTAGCAGGTAAGTTATCGACATCTTGGACTGCATCAGTGATCCAAGGATGACTTCAGCCTCTGCTTGGAAAGCATCATCTGATACCTGAATAAATGTCACTCTGGTTTATTTTAGTTTTGACTGGTCAGCGTTTCAGTGTAGAGGAGGAAGTATGATTAGTATCTTTAACTTAGAAGACATCACAGGAATGGTACTGAGCTTTCGATACAGTATATTCCATGGATCAAACAGAAATACAGAGCATAAAAACACAAATCTGTTGAAATCTATCTATCTATTATCATTACTTTGCCACCAGTCACATGATATGAATCAGATGCATACAACTTTTTCTTTTGTATGATGGTAATATCCAGACCATGAGTTGTGCATGTTCTCTTTCTTTTGTACGATGGTAATATCCAGACAATGAGTTATGCAGGTTCTCTGAAGAGTATTTTTTCAATTACTCTGCTTCTTCAAAGAAGGAAAATTACTGAAAATGTGTCCTATATCCTCAGAAGCTATAGGTTTTTACCATTTAATGACCTATCATGACCATCTTTTAAGGTTTTATGTATTAAAAAAAAGATCCCATAAGTTACATATCCCTTTAAAGTGGTCAAGCACCAAAGAAAAACTGCATAATTCAAGAATGGAATAAACTCTAGCAGCACATAACCTATTTCCTTATGTACTAACAATCTTTTCATTGAAAGTAAGTGATATCTAAGACATTCATCCAGCTTCGCATATAAATTCCATATAAAATGAATCAATCTATTATCATTAACTCTATTTCCATTTCTATGGGGTGTATCAACTCCATGCAGGCATGCACCTTTTGTAGGAATCATTAGCACAGAACTAGATTTTCCAACCCTCTCTCTGCAGGCTGGTTATGGGCAGGGATGCCCATTTTCCTGGAGAAGACTTGCTGTCCTGTAATGGCACTTTGATCCTGTCAAAACTGACCACAAAATAAAGGCATTTATGTCCATTCATATATCCAAAAGTCATAACTGCAAGCAGTTTTGTGATTAAATCTAATGATTATCAAAGAAAACAAAGAACAGCTTGCAGAAAGATTTTGGTATTTGTTAATTATACTGACCTTGTATATGAGCTGGCCAAGATAGTTCACATCTAACTGTGCACTGACAAGTGTAACTGTCACTTCAAAATCTTTCTTTTCTCCCTCGTCAATATTCTTCGCCAACATGTGAGAGCTCACCTAAGCAAAATATAAAACTCATTAAGAATAAACATAAGTGATCCTGACACATAAATGCTATTTCCTTCTGCAGTCTTTCTTTTATTAATTTACTACTCACAATACCAGTAAGAACTGACTCCATTTGAGAGGGGTCACCTCTCAATTCTAAATCATGGAGAATTCACACAAATGGGACAGGAGAACTGTACATTTCTGGACTGTCAAAAGGCATTTCACACTGTACCACACAGAAGGCTGGTAAAGAAGCTGAATTTTCAGGAAGGTAGATGGGAAAGACTTCTTCAGTAGAAAAAATACCCTTAATAGAAGGGAACAAAGGACACATAATAATCAGAGGAACCTTTCTCAAATGGGTTGAAAGGGAATAAAGAACAAATGTCATAGGAACCTTTTCAAAATAGATTGAGTCACCATTAGTGTGCTTAAGGTTCTGTATTGAACTGTATGTATATTACTAGCCAGAACTAGACCCTACCTAAATATGCATATGGATGGTGCTAAGGTCATGGTAGATGTAAGGAATAGAGAAGTTTGCATCAACATACAAAGGAACATTGTCAAGTTCCAGAGCTGGCCTGACACATGGTTGATGAAACTCAAGCCAATGTAATGCAAAGTAATGAAAATGGAACATAGTGATGTTGGTCTTAATACAATAATAATTTTGCAAGAAACAAAGTATTGAAATCTGTGTGGGATAGGGACTTCTGGGTCAACACTGTACCTAACTTTTCACCAGAATACTACACCAATCAAACTGTTACAGACATAAGCAGTTTGCTGGCAAATATCTACGTCGTACTTCAGAGCTGGAACCTCCCTTGCATTTAAGTTTTTAAAAATAGGAACAGATGAAGGAGCCAAGCAGGGAGTGCTCATCCTCCTCAAAGACTCAGGCTTGGGTATCTAAATGTGTGTGGGTATAACCAATATGAGAAGAGAGGAGAGATGGACAGTATGTCTGAAAAAAGAAACCTGGAATGTTTTGGCTCTAAGCGATAACAAAACTCAAGCATAAATTGGAAAAATGGTTTGGAAATGTCTTACATGTAAAACTGGGAGTTGGTTTGAGGAAAAGAGCTAAGCAAGGGTAGCACTAATCCTGAACCAGAAGTTGGGGGAGAGTGCAAAAGACTGTAAGCAAGTAAATTTTAGATTGATGTGGGTGAAACTAAAAGTGAATGGCGAGCGATAGATGATAATTAGCACTTACGCACGTGGCCATGAGAAGAAACATCATGAGAGGCAAGTGTTTTGGGAGAAGCTGAGCGAATGTATCAGCAGTTTTGATGAAAGAGAGCAGTTATTAGCAATGGATGATTTAAATGCGAAGGTAAGTAATGTGGCAGTTGAGAGTATAACCGGGGTACATTGGGTATTCAGCTGAAGAGCTTGTGGAGTTGTGAGCTGAAAAAGGATGGTGATTGGGAATAGCTAGTTTAAAAAGAAGGATATACATAAGTATACATATGTGAGTAGGAGAGTAGGAGAGATTATAGCATTATTTGATTACATATTAATTGATAGGCAAATAAAATAGAAACTTTTCGATGTATATGTGTTAAGAAAGGCAGCTGGTGGGATTTCTGATCACTATCTTATGGAGGCAAGGGTGAAGATTTGGAAAGGTTTTCAAAAAAGAGGGAACAAAGTCAGAGGGAAGAAAGTGGTGAGAGTAAATGAGCTTAGAAAACAGACTTGTGTGAAGAAATACCAGGAGAGATTGAGGGTAGAATAACAAAAGGTGAGAGTAAATGAAGCAAGCAGAGTGGGTGAGGAATGGGAGATATTTAGGGAAGCAGTGCTGGCATGTGCAAGAAAAGCATGTGGCATGCAAAAGGTTGGAGACAGGGAGATTTGAAAGGACAGTGAGTGGTGGGATGAAGAAGTAAAGTTGCTAATGAAAGAGAAAAGAGAGGTGTTTCAGTGATACTTATAGGGATGGTGTGCTACTGGCTGGGGGATATGTGAGAAAGTGGCAGGAGGTCAAGAGGAAGGTGGAGGGATTGAAAAAGATGGCAAATGAGAGGAGGGGTGAGGAAGTGTCAGTATACTTTAGGGAGAATAAGATTTTTGGAAGGTGGCTAATAATGTGTGAAAGATGAGAACAAATGGGAACATCGGTTAAGGGAGGCAAAAGGAATGTGTCTGACGATAGAGTTGCAGATGTAGTGTGTTGGGTAGGAGTGGTATGTGAGGTGAGAGAGTCATGAAGAGTGCTTTTTTGAGAGAAAAGAGGTTGTAAAAGCCTTGCATAAGATGAAATGTAGCAAGGTGCCATGAGTTGATGGCAATGCCGCTGAATTTATCAAGGAAAAAGGTGACTGTATTATTGACTGGTTAGTAAGGATTTTCAATGTATGTATGGATCATGGTGAGGTGCCTGTGGCTTAGCAGAATGCATGTATAGTGCCACTGCATAAAGGCAAGGGGGATAAAGAAGAGTGTTAAAACTAAATAGGTATAAGGTGAGTGTTCAACTATGGAGGTATAAGTTTGGTGAGTATAACTGGTTAGTTGTATCTGAGGGTATTGACAGAGAAGGTGAAGACATGTGGAGAGCATCAGATTGGGAAGGAGCGATGTGGATTCAAAATTGGTAAAGGATGTTTGGTTCAGGTGTTTGCTCTAAAAAATGTGTGAGAAATACTTAGAAAAACATATGGATTTGTATGTGGCATTTATGGATCTAGAAAAAGCATATGATAAGGTTGAAAGAGATGCTTTGTGGAAGGTCTTAAGAGTATGCAGTGTGGGAAGAAGCAGTGAGAAATTTTCATTAAGGTTGTAAGGCTTATGTATGAATAGGATGAGAGGAGAGAGTATGGCTCCAAGCAAAGGTTGGTCTGTGGCAGGGGTATGTAATGTCACCATGGTTGTTCAACTTGTTTATGGATGGGGTGGTGATGGAAGTATATGCAGGAGCCTTGAAGAGAGTTGTGAGCATGCAGTCTGTAGGGGAAGAGAGGGCTTGGGAAGTTAGTCCATTGCTGTTTGCAGATGATACAACACCGGTGGAGGATTCAAGTGAGAAACTGCAGAAGTTGGTGACTAAGTTTGGAAAAGTGTATGAAAGGAGAGCTTTAGAGAGAATGTGAATAAAAGCAAGGTCATTATGTTTAGCAGGGTTGAGGGACAGGTTAGTTGAAGTGCAAGTTTGAATGGAGAATAATTGGAGGAAGTGAAGTGCTTTAGATACACAGAAGATGGCATTGCAGTGAATGGAACCATGGAAGTAGAAGTATATCATCAAGGGGGGGGGAGGGGGCAAAAGTTCTGGGAGTACTGAAGAATGTGTGGAAAAAGAAAATGTTATCTGGAAGGGCAAAAATGAGTAAGTTTGAAGGTATAATACTCCCAATATCATATGGATGCAAGGTATGGGCTGTAGCTAAGGTTGTGCACAAGAAGTGGATGTGTTGGAAATGAAATGTTTTAGGGCAATATGTGGTGTGAGATGGTTTGATCAAATAAATAATGACAGGATAAGAGTGATTCATTTATTTA
>JAUUDZ010434494.1:0-13483 GCA_032361705.1 Panulirus versicolor
ACAGCCTACCCATGCAACGACGTACACACACACACACACACACACACACAAAGGTGTTCATATCTCCGACAGTCCCCTAATTAACAAGCTCCCCAGCGGGGAACCTAGGTTAACGCAACTCTATTTCTGTTCACCGAGGCAACTGCCAAGCTTCCATAGTCTGCGGTGGTCTTCAGCAGCTTCTTCACGTCCCCGAGGGTCATATGTCAAGCCGACCCGTGCTTCTGATGGGTCGAGCACCGGCGCTGATCAGCATACACTACGGGCCACAGATACCGTCCCCTCCTGTGTGCTATTTGATGATAGACGGCCTTGATTAAGTTGATTTATTCTATGTGACTCGAATTTCTAAAATGACATCCTCGTGCCAAATTTCTTTGTTGTTTAATTTCCTTCTGGACAAAACCTCGTAAAGGACACACTGCAAATTTACGAATCCACAACCGCGGTGATAACGCTACTCTAAAATGATATCGGTGGCACGTATAAGTTAGCCGCTACTGATTATGCCCAACGATCGAGAATTATACGGGCAAAGATACGTATGAATTAGGTGTCCCGTTTTCTATAGTTGTAAGTAACTGGCCGAAACGCTGCGTCAGGGATCGTCTCATACCACTAGCCGAGGCTACTGGCTGGCGGTATGATGAGCTTCAGTGTAGACGTAACGGTAGATGTAGTGAAGGGTGACTCCAACAACCAGATGAGATTTAACTAGGCGGTGATCCGCCTATTCTCAACGAAGACTGGCGTGTGAAAATAAGGAGAAAAAAATATCGCAATAGTTTCATGTTGTAAAAGAGGAGTCAACGGGGAGAGTAAGTCGGCACGGGTATTGTAGATGGGACGATACGTCAGCTTAAAACTACGCTAATGGGACAAACACCGACTACCATAAAATCTTTAATTCTACGAAAGGATATTCCACAAACATGTCCATTGTATTCAGACCGATACCACCATGTGAGGGAATAAAATGTCTCGCTGAAACACAACAGTCATATTGGGATACGTATTTTGTTGTTACGTTTCTGTGTACGAGCTTGCTGTGTACACTGACCAGAGGAGACACATGAGTCTTACAGAACTGCGGCTTCCTAAGCAGGACACTGGGTGTAGCGTTCTGCCCCGTCAGGCTACATATGTGTCATCTTAGGTCTCCCGGCTTAGCTCTGTTACTGTTCTCAAATGAATATCAAATTCTCGAATAGCTTTATTACTCTGTACCTGAATGCCGACACGAGAACAGTTAGGTACATTAACCTCGATTTTCTTAATGTGCTCTCTGTATATAAGTGAACGAAGGTAATTGGTAATATTGCTAAGCCTGTGGGTAAGGAAGGGTCTAGCATACCAGTTTTTTATATAGCTAGCCCATGAAACCGGCATCATTCCTGGAAAGGTGACCCAACTCTGTACGAAGATGTTCTGAGTCAATTTTTTGCTTTTACTTGGATGGCAACATAAATCTTTAGCGCCTGCGGTGTGTACTTTATGGATTTATGATTGTTGATGTGGACGGTTTTACTTGCCGTGCCGAGACAAGCGAAGGCTGCTGGCTGAGTAACTCGTTGTTGATCGTAAGGTTGCAGGAGCAACGTCAAGAATATTCATTGGATGCGTTATCTTTGCCTTCCGTGCCATGGTGTGATTACCTATCTATGCTATACGTGGAGGGCGTTTTACACTTATAGAAAGTCAGAACCATTTATAAACTATGCTGACCGAGTTTTGATGAGACGTTCCACCTTCGGTTGAAGATTTTTTCTTTTTTTTTTTATTCTCCCACATACCGATGATCGATTGCGTTCGAACATCAGCTTTCAATATTCTTCACTTTAATCGGTGTATGTCGTGCTGGTGGCCTCTTCCTGATGCAGGATAACTGCAACTTCATGCTCTTCCCGCTGCCCACATTCATCTACCCTTCCCCAAGATGTGTAGAGATTACATCGGTGGGCAGGTACTGTGTTCATTTGCTGACTATTTCCTCGACAGTCTCCCATGCAAGACCTCGAGCAATTATCCTTAAGGTAGACGCATACGTATATCAGTGATGTATGTACAATATATGTGATGATAACAGATCTTCGTACGTAGAATTTAAAGATGTGAATGTGAATGACTGTAATGGCATTCTAATGGCGGAGTCCTGGCTGCTTAAACATGCAGATTTTTAGCATTTGGGTTTCAGTATACCAGGTACCTCATTATGTACCCTTGTGCTAGCGTGTAAGCTCTCAGTTATATAACAGTGTGTATGCATGACTTACTTTTCTCAATATTTTCTTCTTGTATTAACTTGTCCACTATGACTGGAAATTAAGAATGTATTTCTAGGAAGTCATCAGTAGGGAGGTATATCACCTAACAAGCAATGTATCTCTTTCCTATTTGTTTTAGAGGGAGAGATGAATATGATCACTCCGATATATGTGAAATACATACTTTATTCTTTGGACCACACACACAAAAAAAGGAACAAACGAAGAGTGGCCTCATCTGCTCATTTCCGCTACTAAATGTCATGCATAATACACTGAATCCAGAACCCTGGGGACATGACACATCCGTGTCGCAGATACATTAAACCCACATACAAATTCCTCTCTTTGTCTAAGTACTCCTCCCACAGATTCTTCAAAATAGGCTCTAGCGCCGAGGTGGGTTAGTGGTTCCAGGTGAAGGCAGGTCTCTAGCAGAGGTGCGTAATGTCACCAAGGATGTTTATTCTGTACGTGGTTGTGGTGATGAGTGAGGTGAATGCCAGGGTTCTGGGGAGAGGGATAAGTCTGCGGTCTGTTAGGTATTAGTAGGTTTGGGAGGTGAGTCAGTTATTGTTTGCTGGTGGCAATTTCCTGTGAAGAACTACAGAAGCAGGTGCCTGATCTTGGGAGAATGTGTGTGTGTGTGTGGGGGGGGGGGGGGGGAAAGGTTGAGAGTAAGTGTGAATAAAAGCAAAGTTTATCATCGCAAAGAAACAAGTTGATTGAGGTGTGAGTTTGAGTGGAGAGAAATGGAAGAAAACGAGTATTTTCAGATAACTGAGAGTGGATCAGGCAGCGAATAGAACAATGAGAGCTGAGGGGAGCCAAAGAGTGGGAAAGTGGGCCAAGGTTGCAGGCACTTTGAGGAATGTGTGGAAAGAGGTGTCGTTATCTGCGATGGTAAAGATGGGCATGTTTGAAGACATAGTAATAAGCTTGGGCTCAAGAGGGAGATGTACGCAAGGGGGTGAATGTGTTACAAACGAAACGTACGAGGACAAAATGTTGTGATAGGAGGCTTCAGTGATAAATGACAGAGGTGTAAGATACAGGTACGGGAATCATAAGGGTGTGGTTGAGAGATATGAAGAGAACGTGTTTGGATATATGAAAAGAGTGAGTGAGGAGCGGTTGGCAAAGAGGGTATTTGTATCAGACGTGGAGGGAAGAAAGAAAAGGGAAGACCAAATGGGAGGTGGAAGAGCGGAGTGGAAAAGATTTTGAGTATTTGGGGACTGAATATGCGAGAGAGTGTAAGGCGATCGCAGGACAGAGTGAAGTGCAGCGATGTTGTATAAAGGACTGAAGCAAGGCCCTAAGAAGTGGTCAGAAGAAACCATGGAGGTCTGTAGGGCCTGGCTGTAAATAGGGTCTGTGGTTTCGGATTACTACAAATGATAGATAGAGAATGGATGTGAGTCAATGAGGCCGTTTTTTCGCGTGTTCCTTTGCTATCTCGCTAATGCGAGAAATAGTGAATAAGTGTGTGTGTGTGTGTGTGTGTGTGTGTGTGTGTGTGTGCGCGTGGGGGGGGGGGATGCTGTTTCCTATGGGAGTTGAGGATGGATTCAAAGACTTTGGAAATGATACATGTCAAAGCAGTAAGAAGATAGTTAGAGCGGTAAGAACGGTCACAATTCTAAGAGATGATGGAAGAGTTATGGTTTTCAAACAGAGACGGAACAGACGAACAAACACAATTGCAAGTTCAAAGGCACACTCTGTTAGCGCACGGGATTGGATGCCATAAGCCTTGCTTGTGTCCAAAGAGGGAAGCACTTTTCGGACAGATCAAAAAGATATTACGGGAAGGGGATTAGGATTAGTATAAAAAGCATCAGGATGCGAAGGACTGTTAGTCATCCAAAGTAGAGTAAGAGGAGAAACTAGAATTAAAAGAGAGTTGCTATGTCTATGGGACAGACAGTTATAAAACTGTCAGAAAGGAAAAGAGAAGGAAAGGTGAAGCGAGCGATGCCCTCAGCTAAAGACCAAAAAGACCTATCGCACTTCCTTTGAATAAAGGAACGCTTTGCTTTACGGATACTTGCAATGTTTATGAGCAGAGATGAATATTAGATGGGAGTCAAGGAGAGAAAGTCTTTCCAATTCCAACATGCCTGATTCCTTGCCTGTTTGACCTTAGAATAGGGACAGTTGAACCATGCAGTGGAGGAAGAGGTCATCTTATTGGAAGAGAGGATAAGTGCTTCAGTTCCTGCAACAACAGCTTCTGCAATACTTTTATCGGAGACAGAAGTATGATGCCGGGGACTACAGGCTATAGGCCTGTTGGACTCTATCATAATTACATTTAAAAACGATAGCCTCCCGTTTTCGTTTTTATCCTCTTCAGTCCAGAGCTCATTTCCTTACACTGTTTTACTCACTCCCACTACTTCTGCTTCAGTAGTAGTGCTACTCCTTCCTTAGCCTTTGTTCTCTCACTAACCCATGACATCACTCGAAAGACATTTCCTAACCGTTTTTCTCTTTCACCCTTGAGCTGTCACTCAAAGCCAGAACATCTAGGATTCTTTTCTCAAACATATACCCATCTCACCTTTCTTCTTTTCTTGGTTTTTCGGCCTTCGAGGGGGACGAGCGATCGCCACCTGGCTCTTTCTGTTCCATTTCTTAGGTATAAAAACACTAGAAGGCAGGATCTCCAACCCTCCGCTCTTGCTTCCCTTGGTCGCCTTCTACGACGCGCATGGAATATGGAGGTAGAATTCTTTCAAACACATAGCTATATGAAAATATATTATTCACGTCTCTTTTATGCATCTAATCCTAGGATGAGATTTTGATATGCATTAGATATATCTTGAATCTAGTATTTGTACAATTCTTTTGAAAGAACAAAAGTTTTGAACGCATATTGCAGTCGTACATTATTTCAAAGAAAAGCAAAGCGATATAGCTGGGAGCTTCCTCAGTCCCCACAGATATGCAATTTCTGCTTAGCGCAATGATGTTTTTGCATTCATCTATTTACTTATAACAAGGGAGAAAATCTGAATAGAATTCATCGGATCATGTGATACGTTCTAGCAATAGGTGTCGAATTTATTGTATTGCCCGTAATAGTGAACATTTACGGAGCAATTTTGGTACGGAGAAGTACAGGCGCGGTGGTAATGGTGGATGATGATGGGTAATGATAGTGATGGTAAAAAAATTATGGTGGTAGTGATAATGTTTTGCTATTATGAGTTCTGATGACGATGGATGGTTATGATGCCGAGATGTGATGATGATGGTCTTTCATGATGAGGGGCACTGACAGATATGGCTGATGATGGTCTTTGGTCCATGATACTGGACGTAGCTTTTCTTCGTTGATCAGGCAATGTGTGCTGCAGTCTCTTTATATTAACTCGTCTTTTAATCCTTCATAGTTTGCACGGGGGCTAACACTGACTGGATCAGAGACGCAAACAGGTATGGCGTGTCCTATCTGACGTCGCTCTTCTTTATTCTTTTTCTTCTGAGTAAGATTAAGGTATCATACATTGACGCACTTTCAGTAAGCCATAAAAAACTTATGAAATATATCATGAATCATGAAGATGAGATTTAATGTGATGTGACGGATGAATAAAGCAAAATGACCAATAAAACAAGGATTTGTCAGCAGAATCGCACATTAAGCGCTTCCTGAAATAGTATAGAATGAAGAAGAGATATCATGATACATATCACATTATATAGTCGTAAGAAGAAGAGATTCATAGAGGTGGAAGGGTTCATTGTCAAGAGGAACGCACAGGCTGCATGCAGAGAGAGACGGACTCATTTCTAGAAGGTGGGCTGGCCGCGCACACGCAGGGGAACGGATTGATCGTCAGATTCATACTTGGTGGGAAGCTCACACAGGGGGAATGGCTGACTGCCAGATGGAGACGTGTGAGCCATTCACACACGGGGATGAATACCATGGGGTGCCGCACACAGTGCCAGACTAGGAAAGGGTAAGTGACGAATTCCAGTGGAAGGACAGCCCATTCACGCAAGGGAAAGAGCTAACTTCTTGTGGAGTGTAGTTGATCCGTTCGTACAGAAATTAGAATCGAGGGGCCAGTGGGAATCGGATGGGCAACTCATACATGAGGGACATTTGAGTGCCAGTGAGAAACAGGTGGGCTTCTGTCACTGGAACGACGTCGAGGAGCAGGCGATGGGCTCACGCAGTGGGGTAAGGTTGAGCACCAGAAGGAGACTGATGGGCTACGCATATTATGGATAGTAAGGATGTGCTTTAGTATTAGACTGGGGAACCATCACACAGTGGGAAAGAAAATGAGTGCAAGAGAGACAAATAGGCTGCTCAGAAAGGAGTAAGGTGAATGGTAAAGTGAAGCAGATGGGCAGCTCACACAGAGGTTTAGGTTGTGTGTCACATGAATGCAAGTGGGCCAGTCGCAGAGGGGAAAGAGGTGACTGCCAAAGAGACACAAAGTAGACTCTCACGTAGAGAGACGGGTTAAATGTCAGAGGGAGCCGGCAGGTCGCTCACACTAGGAGAGAGGTTAAATAATATGATAAAAGAAAATAAGGAAGGATTAATTGCTACTAAGAGACGGGCGAGACATCTACTCAGTAAAGATTGATTGTCAGTGGGAAACACTGACAATCGTACGATAGCTCGCTCAACTGTGATTTCAATCCTCATGAGAGTCTCTGGTAGACTGGTTCTTGAGGCCACTAGAGGCGTTTTTGTGATCAGATGAATACCATACCTTCAGGCAAAATGCCTTTCAAAGCGTATGAATGCTTCGAATATAATTGCGCTTCTAGTACAATGGTCTCAGAGTGGCACTGAAGGAAGATGAAGCCATGAGCGACACTTTTCATGAGCAGCGGACAAAGTCTGAACCGATATATTAATAAGAAGAAGGTTTTCGCTCGGATAGTAGTTTTCAAAACGTGGTAAACACGTAACAGAGATAGAATATTTCGAGCGAATAAGCAAAACAATGATATGTTATCCATATTAGATACATATTCGAGTGAGGCCAAGCAAATGCATGCATTAGCATCAGGCAATATGTACTCTTGAGCAATTGTGTTGTAATAAATCCACATACCAAGTGAAACTGGAGTAATACTTGGAAGTTTACCTTTGGTAAATGTTAATTTCAATTGCAGAAAAAATACTGACAAGAGTGTGACAATACTTAGTTCTTCATGGCCTTTGTTTCACAACCTTTTAAACAACCCAAATTAGAACTACGGGTAAAGGACATTAGATGCTTCTTGCTTTAAGGAGTTACATGCATTGCTTGGCCATCTGGTGTACGGGAATTTACCCTGCCTCTAGGGCCGGATATCACACTAGTAACCTTGAGTTTTTCTCCTCGTTTGTCATGTGAAATTGGCTGCTTTCTCCATGGTCGTTTTTGTGATCCAACTTTTGAAACTAGTGAATCAATGGAAGATTTTCAGTTTTCTGGTGAAAACATTATGTTGATATCTCATTCTTGATCTTGTGTTGCTCTTAGCAGTTACTTGTGTGATAGATTCACCTTTTGCATTTTCATCTTTAACCATATAATTCATAAAGTAAAGCAGTGACCAATGAGGGAACACATTATCTCTTCATTTCGTCATATGTTTCACTTATTCAAGGAATGTAGAATTGATAGAAACGACGAAGAGAGGAATATGAATGGTCAGGACAACAAGAAGAAGACTACACAGCAGAATCCTTACCGCCTCATTGGTTCTCCTATATACATTATCCTGGACGTGGCTACACTCTGTTAGACATTCTTAGACTAATAATTACAACCCCACCATGGCCACTCATGTGTGAGCTTTCGTTCTTCACATGATATACAATGAATTGTTCACTCGAGGCGATTGGACTATCGCCTTTCCTAAAGTCTGGTCAAAATTCCGAACGAAAGGCTACAGCAGCAAGAACCTACCAGTAGAGTGCCACAGCAAGGTTTACTCTCAACACTCGCTCCGAGGAAGAACGCTCGTATGAAGCCCTGTTAGATCTGACGGTAACAGAAATATCAACATCATCTTATTCATCCTCATGAGCTGCGGGGAGTCACCTCTACCCTCTGCCGAAACTGAAAGCTAAGCCAAACAACGAGAATCAGTGAACTGACCTGGACTCTGATATATGCGTCTAGACAAAAACAGTCAGTAAAGATGTAGCCGGAAACTGGTAAATAAAGCTTATTTGACTTTGTTGGTGGTATAATTGTATCAGCTGAAACCATTTCTGCAACAAAGGTTTTGTTTGCTGTACTAGGAGACACCCAAAGGATAATCTAATCCACCGTGTCCTTGCGTCGTCAACCTTATCATTTCCTGTTGGGTTCTCTGCCAACCATTAGGCTGTGAAGGGGGGTTCGCCTCCACAATCAGGAGGAGAAGGGAGGAAAACCCGAGCGATTACTTCCTTTGGTCGTCTACTAAGAAGAATGAAACTTTAAGTAACGTAATCTAGGAATCTATGAGGAAAACACTGATTCTTTTTTCCTTTGTCCCTTAGACAGTAATATCTATTGACCTCAATCTGCATGTTTGCACTGTACGTTTTTGATATAATTAAATAAGAATTTTCAAATAACAAAAATTTTTCTGAAGAAACTGGTGAGTCCAGTGTGAGAGATATAATTTTCCCCTAGTAATGTCGGAACCACTCCCTCTAGTCTGATTTTCATTTGACTAAATCAAAGGTTCCAGTAGAAAAACTGACATATTCAAAATAATAGTAATCTTTACACGGATTCACCAGCAACTTTCTACACAAAAGAAGGAATTTTCCATACAAAAGTACAGTAGTTTTCACTAATAGATTCGAGCCTTATCAACCAATGATATCTACATTCCATTTAGAGATTAATGTTATCAATGCATGATAGGAATTTTAGAATGAGTTAGGAATTTCTGGCACAGATCCAAGCCTTTACTTCAACTAATGTCGATTGTGTTAAGATGGTTGGGTCTCTAATGATACTTCGCTGAATTACGTCAGGGTTTACAATATCGAGACACCCGTTTAGTTAACAACAAAATAAATTAAGTCATAACACAGTCCACAAATAGAGTTCTCCGGAGAGCTCTTGAAGAAAAGACAAATACACAAGTTAACTGTCTTCACAATACGGCGAGAATACTCTCTTCACACAGAGTGACGAGGCTGCCATGCCATTACAATACGGTGAAGTTAATGTACCACAATATACCCTCACAACACTGTGACGTTACCGTGCCACACTGTACCTTCACAACACGAGGAGGTTGAATAGCCACCTCAATACATTGAGGTTATTCTGCCACAGCGCGATGAGGTTATTCTGCCACAGCGCGGTGAGGTTATTCTGCCACAGCGAGGTAAAGATGCAATGCTGTCACAACACATTGAGGTTGACTTGCCCATTACAAGACGGTGAGGATGCTGTACCATCACCAGACAGTGGGACTGCTGTGCCTGCACGTCACAGCACTTCGTCCAGTGTGCAGGTTTACCCCTTAATGCAGCAGGTTGTTAAAACCACTTAAATATTTCTTAAACCTTGCTTTATGTCTTACTTAATTACTAGAGAGCTATGGTCCCCTCAAACTGGGGAAGATAATGAGGCTGCGACTGACGTTAACTGTGCAAGATTTTTTTCAGAAGATTTATTGGAATTCCTGTCGAAAATAAAGATGCGCACTTAAATGCAACTTTCTACGAATCTCTTTCTTTACGACGAGCAATTTGTTCTGGTATCTGTAAAATAGACTCGAACATTTGGCAGCTTACAATGAAATAAAACATCTCTGCCTAGAAACAGATATGTATAATTAACCTAAAAAGGATCCTAATTGGCATCGATTTCCGATAAGGAAAAGAAAAAAAAGTTGATTATACGATAAAAGTGTATCTGGTAAGTTCAGGAAAATAAGGCAAAACAATGTGGTCGGAGGATTACCTGTGATATGAATTATTCATAACTCGTATAAAGAACTTATCTCCCATGTAACGTCTCAGTACAGACAACAAAAGCGGGTCATCTCAGAGACGCCAGAAGGATGTCCCTGTTGGATTAGACCAAACAGGGGAACTGTGAATCTAATCATCATCATTAGGATAATTAATGAAAAGAGATGGGAATGGAAATTATATATATAAGGTATTCAAAGACTTGGAAATAGCAACACTGACATGATGACTCAGAGAAAAGTGTGAAATATGCAGAAAGATACTGAATATATCATTGAACCTAAATCAGTGATGGCCTTCCAAAATCTCAGCTGATCATTTAGTAAGAAGGTGAGTCACAAGATAGAAAGGAGAACTGGTTTATAGTAAAGTCATACGTCAGGGAAAGTGATGCTGTCTCTCTTGTTGTTTGTTCTCAACGTGGATAGATGCGCGAGGAGAACATTGGAGCGGAGGTGGTAATTTCGTCTACTAGCCTAGATTATATTGCTGTAATGACTAGAGGGACGAAATTCACAAAATGTAACTCAGAGATGGAGCGCCGTGTTAAAGCAAGAAGGAGTGAAAATGAAGTCATAATTGACATTGCTAGTTGGGAGAATGAGAGGATATGCTATGGTGGAAAATGTGAAACTAAAAGTGATCGAAAATGATTGGGAGTTATTGATATTATCAAGTAGTTTGATAACACTTCTATCTCCTCAGAGTCTATGCTCCTTTTTCTAGAAAATAAATCTAAATCTCTGAATCTTTTCTTCTCAAAGTGTGTTATCGTATTCAAAATCTATTCGGTTTTGGTGAATGAAGGTATTAAGTGAGACAGTTAAGGAGTTTAGGCAGTAATGAAACAGTCACAAGTAATGAACTAAATTGGGATTCCATGAACACCCTCCACCATTTCTTTCCTGATGAGGAAGTTTCAGGAAAATTTCGAGAGTGATATTTGTTAGAGGTGTACGTCATTTAGAGACTTAGTGAAGGAGTGATAGGAGTAGACGAATAGTCACTGTAGCAAATGAACAGACAAGGAAATTACAGGGCAGATTGTAGAGTTGAAACAATATCGGGAGGCTTATGGCTATCACAGAGAATCAGCATAGCAGAAGACTTATGAGGAACGTCGCTTTGGTGATGTGACTGAAAGAATTTGTTGACGCATGGGAAATAGTGAAGTTCTCAGATAGATAATAAGGCAAATAGGGAACAGTGGAAGAATCAGGAGACCTCTTTTAAGCATGGCGATTTAGTAAAGCTGTAGGTAGCTGGTCAGGCTGATGGAGATGCAGATAAGGAGGTAGGAAAGTACTGTTGTTCATCGAAGAGTAAGCAGGACTGCTTGGACATACATTATGCAATCATGGCAATAACAGTATTCAGGAAGAACAAGATGTATACGAAAACTGTTCTATTGAGAATGTCCACGAAGTGGATCATGTATATCATTTAGACATAAACAAAAATAAATGTTCAGGAATAATGCACTTCTTGAATAATAAAGTCAACGAAAGATATCCATCGCAAGCGACTTTTATCGGTGGTTATTAACGATAATAGAAAAAAAATCACAGTAACTCATCTTCTACAGGAGCGAACACTGTAATCTTCCAAATGACGACTGAGAGCACCCGCGGCTTAACGTACGTAAGACGCCTCGAGATCTCTTGTATCATGGAATGTCATGTTGTTACTGGGCTGCAGACGTATCATTAAAGAAGGACTTGGTTAAGATCTGACTCATGTATAGACTCAGTCCTCGAGTTTTAGGTATGTGAGGAATCACACTTAAACGGAATAGTTATACGAGGTTAGGCAGACTGATTCACTAACAGATACGGGTCAGAGTAGGTGGATTTCAGTATACAAATAAATCTAATGTTACACATATGTTCGGAAAGGCTAACGTTCATAATACAACAACAGAATACATAAACACACAGATACACATTTGAACACACCCTGACGAGGGCATATTTTCAAAATCTCCAGCAGGATACTTCTTATCAAAGAAACACTTGCAGTGCTTCTCTTTCAGCAATGTTCACTAATAACCTCTGATACGTTGTACCAATCGTTTTCAATATCTGTCATCCTGAAGATGTAACTGATAGAGAAATGCTTTTCTCGTATCGTTAGTTCAAGACATTCAAGAAGTACGAAATGTTCTAAAATGTATTGCTCTAACGTTGGAGCATTTGTTTATTATCAGTCATTAGATATTTTCATTTCAGGCCCGACCTTATCATGGGCTACATGAACAGTGAGAGTGTGTAGGGTCTTAGAATTATCTTTAACACCTGAAGAAGGTGTCGAAGATTTCTCAGTTTTTGGTAGATGTAACTTACGTTGACAGCCTTAACGACCCTGGTAGTTGATAGGTCTAAATCCCAAACAACCAACCAGCAGACCAATCTTGTAGGTAGCATGAATGTGGTATTCTTGCAGTTTTCCCTTTTGATAGTTTACGTATTTGCAAATGCCGTCTATCCTTATGTCTGAGGCTTCATGAGACAATTTTCTTTTTTTTTTCTGGCACGTCTCTCCACATCTGGCCTGCGTTCGTGTGTTGATCGTAGCTCGTCATATCACGCTGTGATGTCTTCCTAACAACTCGATGCCACCATCTTCGGCAGCACTTTTCGTGATGTATTAACATGAGAAATAGTGTATATCACCACATGGTGATCAAAAGTAGAAAACAAGGTTGATAACCACAGGCGAGAAAGCACTTACGTACTTGTTTATGTGTACTTAGAAGCTTTTTTGCCAAACGGCTGGACTTGCCCGGAGAGCTTACCGTAGGAAAATATAGAGTTACGAAGAACGAGTCTTGTGAGTTGAGGGTCATGTGCAAGAGAGAGAGAGAGAGAGAGACTATGAGGGAAAGGCCCACACAGAGAATGAAGGGATGCTGAAGAATAAGGTTCAATGTACCCTAAACGTAAGAAGTCCTACCTGCACTCTCTCTGTAGCGTTAACAACTTGGTCGGCCATTAAACAACAACGTTGCGGGAGTGTTGGCTCCTGCTCTTGCATCTAGACCGTGTTGTTGGTGCCTCATTAACACTCTAAGGCCATTAGTTTAATCGACTGTGTTTGCTCTGGGTATTCTTGTTATAACTTATTCGCTGGAATTATATACCATTTGTATTCCAGCTGATGGGGGCAATAATGGGCTGTAATTAGTGGTTTGGTGAGAATGCCTTGTTTAGATGTCTTAATTAGTGCGCTTTTTCAGCCTCTTTATTGTTCGTTCATATTCTATATA
>JAUUDZ010434504.1:0-13483 GCA_032361705.1 Panulirus versicolor
AAGGATCACAATATTGCGCGTAATCAAGATATACCTATGAATGCACGGGGAAAATGAAACACGGTAAGTTCCCAAGTGAACTTTCGTGTTATAATCACATCATCATGGGAGACACAAGAGAGAAATATAACAGTCAGTTCATATACAAGGAAGAAACGAAGCTAGGACGCCATTTGATACACATGCAATTGTCCAAGACAGAAAACGAGCGTTCATAAACTTATCATTTTACAAATTTGTCAACAATAAAGTTACCTAATTTGTATAGACCATCACTAATATTAAGATTATGATTCTTTTTGTATTTGATAATAGAAGATTGAATGATATTTCTCGTTGCAATAAAGTTAGAGTTAATAACTGAGATGGCATTACTCGAGTCAGTACAATGATCATAGTTTTTAACGGGATTAAACACGGCATTTGATTCTTGTCCCGTTCTTATACTATATTTATGTTGCTTAAGTCTAACAAAAAGATCCTTACCTGTCTGCCCAACATGAAATATATCACAATTTCCACATGGCACTTTATAGATACATCCAGGGGAATTTTCTGATAGATTCCTGATTAATATATTCTTTATAGTATTATTGTTGCTGAAGGCAAAATTTACATTAAAGGATTATCAAAAGTGAGAAGTTGTAGATTGGTTGGTAAGGATAGTCAATGTATATATGGATCATGGTGAACTGCCTGAGGATTCGCGGAATGCAGGCAAAGTGCCACTGTACAAAACCAAAGGGAATAAATGTGAGTTTTCAAACTACGGAGACAAAGGTTTCTTAAGATTTTCTGGGAAATTGTATGGGAGGGTATTGATTGAGAGGGCGATGGTATGTATAGAGTGAGGTTGGAGTAGAGGAGTTTGGCTTCAAAAATGGTAGAGGACGTGTTAATAAGGTGTTTGCTTTGAAGAATGTATGTAAAATATATTTAGAAAACAGATGGATTTTTATGTAGCATTTATGGATCTAGAGAGGGCATATGATAGGGTTGATAAAGATGCTTTTTCAGAATGTCTTAAGAATATAAGGTGTGTAAGGTATTCTGCCACAAGCGGTGAGGAGTTTTTCCTAAGGTTTGTAAGGCATGTGTACGAGTAGGAAGAGAGGATATTGATTTGTTCCCTCAGAAGGTCGATCTGCGGCAGGGGTGTGTTGTTTCCATGGTTGTTTAATTTGCTTATGAATGGTGTGGTTAGGGAGGTAAGTGTTAGAGTTTTAGAGAGAGGGGCGAGTATGCGGTCTGTAGGGGATGAAAGGGCGCGGGAAGTTACTCAAATGTTACGCGCCGATGATACAGCTCTGGCGGCTGATTTGAGTGAGGAACTCCAAAAGCTGGTGTCTGAGTTTAAAATAGTGTGTAAACAAGGAAAGTTCAGAGTAAATTTGAATAAGAGCAAGGCTCAGCAGGGTTAAGGGACGAGTTGAATGGGATGTAAGTTTGAATGGAGAAAGATTGGAGGAAGTGAAGTGTTTTATATATCTGGGAGTGAACTGAGCAGTGAATGGAATCATGGAAGTGGAAGTGAGTCACGGTGGGGGAGGGGGCGAAGGTTCTGGGAGCGATGAAGAATGTGTGGAAGTAGAGGACATTATCTTGGAGAGCAAAAATGGGTATGTTTGAAGGAATAGTAGTTCCAACAATGTTATGTGGTTGCACCAGAACCACAGTTCCCTATCCACATCCAGGCACTGCATGCTTCACATGCCCTGGTTCAGTCCACTGACAGCATGTCAACCCCAGTATACTACATCATTTCATTTCATTTTATTTCATACACTCCTTTCACCCTCCTGCTTGTTCAAGCCCCAGTTGCTCAAAATCTTTTTCACTCCATCCTTCCACCTCCATTTTGGTCTCCTGCTTCTTGTTCCTTCCTCCTCTGACACAATTTCTCTTTGCCAACCTTTCCTCACTCTTTCTCTACGTATGTCCAAACCATTTTAACACATGATATTCTGCTCTCTCAATCATACTCCTATTACCACACATGTCTCTTACCCTTTTACTGTAGCAGTCCAGATAAGCGTGTACATAGTGTGTGTGTGGGATGTTCTTTGATATATTCTGAAATATATATCCATACGTATTTTATTGCGATATACTAGAAAGTGTATCCCTAGTGATAAAGGAGAAAGAATAAAACTGCCTACGTATTCCATGTGTGTAGTAAAAGGCAACTAAAAGGGATGGAAACGGGGCTGGAACTCCTCCCACAGAGGTCATCTGTTCTTGATGCTACCTCACTAATGCAGGAAATGGCGAATGTATAAAAAAATGCTAGAAAGTCATTTTTTTTTACTTTCCTGCCCCAGGAGGCCCCTCTGTCTTTTATAGGACTCCCACAATACTCAGGAATCAGATCTTACCTTTGGATGGGACCACAAGTCATGAAGTGTAATTTTGAGTCTAGATCAGGGGTATCCAACCCTGAGATCTCCAAGCTTTCCTTTTTACATGATGAAGCCATCAAGACTTCTCTGTGTCTGTTAAAACATGTCTGATATCTGTGTTATTGCCAAAGTTGGCAACTCTCCTGCATCATTATATTTTTATAATGTCATTAATCCTGGATTGTTTTCTTCCTTTTGCTCTTCTCAGTAACTGTAGTTCTGTTAGTTACCCTGGTTTTCTGATCTTGATAAGTAATTAATCCTTAAGATGCCATTTTATTTTTATATTAGGTTGCACTGAACATGGAAAAATTAGAGTGTGTCATCATATAAACACAGTGGAGAACCCCTAGTCCTGTCTAGATGATGTGTATGGAAAAGATAAGCTTGTCCGTGTCTACTATCAGACCTTCTGCCTATGTAGAATATTTATTTTTCATTCCTTTATGATTATTATTGATTTTAACTAATTACTGGGTACTGATTTGGTTTTTGGAAATTTGCCACAACTTTTTTCTAGCTGTTGGTAAGTGATACTCATTTTAGTTTTTAACTGAGGTATCAAGTACATGCTGCATTTAGAAATTTTATTTCCAAACCTGTTTTCAGTAAAACTGCATAATCAGGCATCCTGTCTCTTAAGTTACATTCCTTCCTAATAGGTCTGTGAATGAGTATTCTTATTTTTAAATTTTTGGCATTTTTGCATGTTTGATGGTAAACTTGTTCCCTTTACAGGAATCAAATTGACTCGCTCTGGTTACTTCACACTCCCCTCCATGGATGAACTTGGAGAAATGATGGATTCAGAGGGAAGATGCCTTGTAGAAAACTTCACAGTTGGTAGATATGGATATGGCAACGTGTGCTTCCTTGGGGTTACAGATGTTACTGGCCTAGACCTGGATGGAGTAGTGTTCATCTTGAGAAAACAGATTGAGGTGTATCCAGAGGGTACTCAGAAACCAGCTCAAGGCCAGGAACTCAACAAACCAGCAATTGTAAGTTTGATAACATTTTTATATGTATCTTTAAAAGTAGAAAGTTGAGAGTTGGGGGAGAGTGTTATCAGCAGGCTGAGCTTGTAAGTGCTCAAGGTAAGCTGTAGATTTGTCTATAAGGTTTGACTTTGGTAGTATGCTCTGTTTGTGATGTATTATACACAACAACCAGAGCATGACTGTATGTAAATGAGGCAGTTGCTTTTCTGTTCTTGATGCTACCTTGCCAAGGCAGGTGAAGCAGTTTGGCATAAAAAAGAAGTTTGTATTTAAGATGATAATCACAGGTAAGTCGGAGGGACACCATTGAATAAGTTTGTGTGAAATGGAATTGTTACCATAGAAGGTGAGAATTTTCTGTAAACCCTTTTGGTATGGGTAATTGTGATGGGGGTCTTCTATTCTAGTGTTAAAGAACATTTTATGGATACAGATTAGGTGAAAATGAGGCAGAAGTTTAGGATTTAATGATGAAGGAGTCAGTAGATTTAGTGATGACTACGTAGTTAACCAGCACTTCAGTGGGTGTCAAGTTGCACTCCTCTGATCCAGTTAACTGTCTTATCTTTCTGCCTTGCCTGCACATGAACTGCTAACATTCTGTCCAAGAACATACAGTCTCTTCTTGCCATGCACATCATTTGGCAAGTCACACAACTCATCCTTTGCAACTATAGATTTTCCTGCAGTGAGTGCTATGCACTATCCATGCCTTTTGGCAGAATGGTTACAAGCAATATATAGAGGTAATAAATAGGAACATTGGGCAAAAGTAGTACTGGAGTTCACCAGTTATGGAGACTTTTGCAATGGTTATCCCCTGAGGGAGTTCTGTGCTTGTTGTCATTTCCAGCTATACTCCTGAAGTTTACCATCTCTACTGCTCTTATTTTTATTCTGAACTGTAGAAACAATGATTTCACATTTATACATCTTTCAGTCTTTCCTTGTATTCTACATTTTATATGATGGCATTCTTCAGAGCTTTTAGGGCACCTTCTGTTTTTTTGCAGCAAGACTGCTTCCAATTTCTTTCCCAACATTACAGAACTTTGGAACTCTATCTGATTATGTCTTTCCCAATAACTATGTCCTGGCACATTTTGAAAGACAGATTTATCACTTTTTCCTTAATTTGTAAATACTTTTCCTTGTTTCTTCTTTTTCCCTTTCATAATCCTCTCTCTATTTCAACTAAGGCCCAGCCTTGATGTGGATTTTTGTTTGTGACTGGAACCTCCAACATGAAAAACAACTAAAAGAAATTTGTTTTGGTGAAAATCACGTCTTTCAACCTGCCCTTGTCCTCTTTTATAAACTGTGGTGATTTCTGTACTATTGTGATCTGATACTGATCTTTTTCATCTGATCCAATAATCTTTTCTTTATGATTATATATTCATCCATAATCTCATCTTTCCTGCCACTCAGTGAAGTAGAATTTAATGTCCCCAGTCTATATGATTACTGAATCTGGTTTTTCTAATTTCTTCAATATTTCATAAGCTTTTATTGAATTTTTTGAAAAATGTAGAGAGGAAATTAATTAGGGTTAGGGAAATTTGGGGATTGGGTGCAATGGAAGCATGTCTTATGGGAATGTCATGAATGTAGATGTCCTTCACTTGATGAATCAGTTTAATGTGTAAGTGGAAAAGTGAAGTTTTTCACATTTTGAAATCCATGTTTCACTTAAACACACTGGATGTCTGGATTTGAGTGATATATAGTGGCTGTATGTGCCTGATCCACCCAGATAAATAATGAGAGGAGTAATGATAATTGTTAGTTTTTAGAAAAAAAATAGTTTTAATTAACTGACTCATTTTGAACATAAAACAGCTACTGCATATATTGTTCTAGTGTTCAAAGACTCAGTTGTTGAACAGATTACACAAATAAATTCATTGCTTCTTTTTAGATACACAAACTACTTTTTAATCATAAATTATATCGGTAAAAAGCTAAAGTTTAATCATAAATCATATCAGTAAAAGCTTAATATCATCCTGCAATTATGATGTACTTTATGTTTAAGGGTGCAATTGATGGTAATGCAACTGTATGATATATTTGTTATCCTGTTTTTCTCTGGACATGCCATATTGATCCGGACATTCTTCATGTTTAGTGTGTAGTGGCAAAAATCAGCGATTAGTAATCAGTTTCTCCCTTAGGTACTTTATCATCAAGTGTTTTTCACCCACCTGCTTTTGTTATAGCCACTAGTTTGCCTTAAATGTAAAGACTCATGGTGTAACTGTTAGCATTCCTGGCCATGATGCATTCATGGGCCACCTAGGGTTGAGCACAGGAGTTCAAATCCTGGTTACAGCAGTCAGTCCACAGTCAACCCAGCTGTTCATCCACCCCTAGGGGTTAGTCAATAAAATGGGTACCTGGCTCGGTATGTGTTGAAATGGTTTGGACTTATGGAGAGAATGAGTGAGGAAAGGTTGACAAAGAGGAAATATGTGTCAGAGGTGGATGGAATGGAGAAGCAGGAGACCAAATTGGAGGTGGAAGGATGGAGTGAAAAAGATTTTGAGCGATTGGGGCCTGAACATAAGGAGGATGACGGGCATGCAAGGAATAGAGTGACTTGAAATGATGTGGTATACCAGGGTTGATGTGCTGTCAGTGGACTGAACCAGAGCATGTGAAACGTCTGGGGTAAACTATAGAAAGGTCTGTGGGGCCTGGATGTGGATAGGGAGCTGTGGTTTTGGTGCATTACACATGATAGCTGGAGACTGAGCATGAAGGAATGTGGCCGTGTGTCTGTTTTCTTGGTGCTACCTTGCTGAAGCAGGGGGCAGTGATGCTGTTGCCTGTGGGGTGCGGTAGTGCCAGGAATGGATAAAGGCATGCAAGTATGAGTATGTACATGTGTATATATGTATATGTCTGTGTATGTGTATGTATATGTATATATATGTGTATTTGTATATGTATGTATATGGTCGTTTATCATCTGTTTCCTGTCGCTACCTCATTGACGTGGGAAACAGCGATTAAGTATGATAGATAAATATGTATTAGAAGGTCTTTTATTTTGGTAGAATTCTTTTGGCTTGGAATCATAAATGATTCGATTCTATATCAAATTGAAATTTTTGTTTTCAGATAACTCTAGATTGTGTGTGGCCAGTTGATAAGACAACAAGGGAGGTGATCAAGGCCTCAGAACGCCTCCAGAGTATGGGTTGGGCAGATTATCTCGAACGTCAGTGTGTCAAAATGGAGGCCAACTTTATAGAATATCGTCCAGAAACTGGCTCATGGGTCTTCAAGGTACTGGGATTTTAGTGTTTATGTAGACTGCTGAAACATGAAATGATAAGAGCTCTGAAGACTGGTTTCAACATGACTTGTGACCTGAAAATCCTTCCTTGCATTTGTTACTCTGATTATTTCTTGAGACTTGCATGCTTATGGAATGATATTGGCAGATTTAGTAGCCTTTAATGCTAATGTTTCAACAAAGCTTACTGCTCTGTCTCAGCTGGACCTCATGTTAACACGATTTGCTTCGAATTTTTGGTTTGAGAGTCTGAGTATTATTATCAATATAAGCATTAACTGATCTTTACTTTCAGCATGGGTGATGTTTTTGATGAATTATCTTTGTTGTGTCACTGATTATGGGAAATTTCCTCATGGGTGGTATGCAAATCTGTAGTACAGAAGAGTTGTCTTGAACTGATATATGAAATTATACTTTTTGACCAGCACACATTTTCTTATTGTTAGTGAAATTTCTTTGCACTGACAACCCAAATTTTTTTAGATAAAGCTTTCCAGTATTGGGTAATGTCTCTGAAGTAATGTGAAAGTGTTTCTTCTTTATGAACATTTCTCTTGATGATCATGTTCTCCCATATTTTTATGCAGAAAATAGCTAGTAAGTGAAGAATCATCGGCCGATTTAGACATTTTATGACACCACATCAGTAACATGAACACTTAGGTGACACAGAAACAAATTATTCTCAAAACACCCACTGGCACCAGATTTGGACAAAAAAAAAAAAAAAAAAAGAATCCCTCAGTATCCTTTACAAGCAATTCATTTGCAAACTGCATAGAATAGCACACACACAACAATCACTGGCTGTTTACCAACCACAAATACCCAATACCTTCACCATGAAACAAAGATACTCCCAGTGCAGCCCCAGTTCAGCATTCTTGGCATTCATTTCTATGCAACAGCACAACCCCTCCCACCGAAAGAACATTATAACTAAATACATCCTGCCCCAGGGGTTCCTCTTATCCTTATAGCTACAGCAGCCCCTGGATGGGTGGGACATGCGGTTGTATGATAATGATATCACTTTGATGTAAGACATGGTTTGTGTATTTCTGAAAAAACATATATTTAATGAAGTTAGATCTTGTATAGTGTTGGTTGTTGTTGTTGCCCGTGTGTGTATGTCACAAGGCAGATATTCTTTGCTTTGCCATAAGTTGCATACTTATTTATATGCCTTTTAAGTACTTGCATATATTTTTCATTGTATATATATATATATATCTTGATGTTCTTGTATACATAATA
This sequence comes from Panulirus versicolor, assembly GCA_032361705.1. Lineage (NCBI taxonomy): Eukaryota > Metazoa > Arthropoda > Malacostraca > Decapoda > Palinuridae > Panulirus > Panulirus versicolor. The sequence continues at coordinate 7,965 of JAUUDZ010434504.1, forward strand.
TATTAAATAAAATTTATATGGTATTATTTAGAGTATGAATTTTAGATTTAGTGTGTAGTTTTCCACTTCTGATTCTAATCATTGATAATATGCATGACATATAGTGACCTGAAATGGAATTGTAAGGAGGACAGCTGTTTGCACAGTCACTGAGAGTTAGTCTGAATGGTAAGTGATGCTGTAGTGGATGCATTTATCAGGAATTCAGACAATTAGTATCTTTGTTATAAAGTTTTATTCCCCTGTTTACTGATAACACTAACAGGGTTTGGTATATTTAAAGTAATATAAGATAAGGAACTTTTGCTCAACAGGTCATTGTAGATATTGCATGAAATAGTGTTTAGGTATTTGTGTTAACCTTAGATGTATGTTGCATGTCCAATAGTTTTTGTAGGCATATCTTTTCAGCTGTAGTATTTTTTGTACCATGAAATTGAATATGTTTTGCTGTTTGTATGTATGTATTCTTCATTAGTTTTCCATGATTGATACCATATAATCCATTGTGCATGCAGATCTGCAAAAGTATGGTATGTCAATAAAGACTTGGAACTTCAAAAAAAAAGGAAGAATAGCCTCAGAATTTCTGTGTTGTCTGACTGCGCACCTTAGGGCCTGAAAATATTGCCCAAATGATAGATATTTACATGAGTCTTTTTTTTTTTCTCATGCATTTTTTTGTGGTTGTAAAATTGTAGCTCTTGAGAAATGATAATGTTTATATTTTGTCAAATTTTAGCACTTGACATTAGTCCTTTCCTTCATCTTCAACATTTTGGGAGAGATGGCCAAGATGGGCAGAAGTGCCCCGATGTAGGCTTTGTCCTCCCCTTGCATGATGTCTCATACCTCACAGACTGGTTGCATCACCTCAGGATACTCTTTGAAGAAGCAAGTATCAGCTGAAAGAAAAACAGTGAATATTTTATTCCTGTACTTAAATTTTTGAAGTTTTTATATAGAATTTTTTACTTTAAAGTTTTCACATTTATACTTTTTCAAAAAGAAAGCAACATAAAATTAAGAGAAAAGAAAAAAATTAGACGAGAAAGAAGGTAACCCAAGAATTTTGCATGCCTGGTGTCCATGAAGCTTCTCCCTGTCTATGAAGATGTTTGACCAGACAAGACGCCTTGTTGTAGGTGGAGTTCCTTCTCCTAATGGTGGGGACAGTCAGCAACATCCCTGTATTGGCACTGATGGTGTCTGAGGCTTATGAACTTCTTGCCTGTTTCTCCCACAGCTCCATAGCTTTACCAAAGCAATTTGGTACATCTTCCTGTGGGATGGTGAATCCTTCAAGGCCTTGTCAGTGTATGAAAGGTTCCTGTATTGAGTTGAGTTTGTTTCACTTCAAGTAAGTTCATTATAGTGAAAACTTGAAAAGAGACAAAAATGGAGAATAAGAAGGATTGAAGAATGTCTGACTGTCTGGAATTGATTAGAAATAGACTGTCAGTCCCCATTTCAGTCCTAACTGGGAAAAGGACCACCTTTTCCAGTCATGGTCCTCATAATGGACTGAGTTCCAGTGATTAGGTCCTGCCCACCTTTGTCTATGCCCCATGGAAATGAACACTGAGAAATGGGTTGTTGACTAAAGACAGTAAAGGTTTTCAAAAAAGTGAATAAGACATGTCCTCTGATGAACTAAGGAATAAATGGGTGGATTTTAGTTGAGGTTGGGATAACAGAGATTGTTATATGATAGATAGTAGTTGGTAGGCAGCTAGTGACCAGGAAGGTACAGTAGTAGTTGGCAGGCAGCCAACAACCAGGAAGGTACATTACCAGTACTACCTTCCTAGGTATGGGGGGTAGCTGTTAATGAGGGCTGTGTAGCGAGTCAGCTCTTTAGTGGTTGTTAAGTTGCACTCCTCTGACCCAGATAGTTGTTTTAACAACTCTGAACTCACATAGCTCATTCTCCTTAACTCAAGATTTTCATGTTGTGAGCACTATGCACTAGCCATGCCTTTAGGCAAAATGATAGGAGCAATAGATAGAAGCAGTAGTTTGGAAAATTTAGGCAGAAGCATTTAGGTAGATTTAGTGGGGAGGAACATTAGGTGGGAGCAAAAGTTTGAAGTAGTGAGTAGGAGCATTAGGGAGGAGCCTCTGCAAACACTGCAGTACTCTTAGCTGCCCTTTGCCAGTAGCTTGTTGAGGTTGAGGCACAAGAGGCTAAGAATTGGCACTGGAGTTCTCTAGTTATGGAGACTTGTCATGGCCACCCTCTTGGGGAGTTCCAGTTGGGAATAGGTATCAGATATGCATATATACATACTTACATACGTAGTCGTATGGTTGTTTATCAATTGTTAGGGTAATCATGTCAGTGAAGGAGTAAGATGAAAATGATTGACAGCGAAAATGTGAGAGTAACAAGTTGCGTAGGTACAGAAGGGAGGTTGAAGTGAAAATTGAGTGTAGGAAATAGGCTTAGGATAATAATTATGCTAAAGCTTGAGGAATTACTTTTTGATTAAAGAGTTTAGTGGGGTTTTGATTGAAGAAATGGGTTACTGGACTCTACCTGCTCAAGGTTACACAAGTGAAGAGTCACCTTTGGTAAGGCTATATCTTCAGCAGTACAGTCTTGTCAAAGAACTTCTCAGTTGAAAGGAGTCTCCATTTCCTTGCTGCTGAAAGTAACGTATCCTTGGACTGCAGGGGCTTTTATTAATGACTTAAGTAACATCAGGACTCCTTCATAGAAATGGATTTGGGGTAAGTATAAATGAATAAACAGAAGAAATGTGGTGTTGGAGGGTGAGAGAGTCAGCAATAGGCATGTGAAGGAGAACATTTTTCACTCCCTACAGCTGTATCTGCACAGCTGTTGATCAGCACATAATAAGAAATTGTTTGTTGACAACTAGTCCAACTCACTCATGCTTAAAGTATGCACTATTTTTTTATACCATATATTCCTGATTTCTGATCATCTCTCAGCACACAACTTGACAAATCATCCATCCAATGCTTATTTGCAATGGGTACCCTGTCTCCCCCCAGTTATACCCTCTTGCGCCATAACACTCATTATTGTGCTGCAGTTATTCCTTCATTTGCCACATCACTTACCCTTGCATTTAGATTCCCTAACAACAGGATATTGACTCTTGCATCAAAACTGTCAAGGCACTTACTTCTCTTATAAAGTTGTTCTTTCATCATCACTTCACTCATTTCCAGATCGATAAGAACAAACTGTTATACAAATCTCATACCCTTTATCCTTGTCAACAAGCATCAATCTTTAAACTTATTAAACTTTGTCGTTACCATCTTCCACACTGGCCCACAGCTCTCTCTTCAACAGAAGTGCCACCCCTTCTTTTTGTCTTACCCTCTTACTGACCTAAGCCTTCACTTAGCCCCATACCATATCCAAATCATTCTTCCCCCTTCCCCTTCCACTTTGTTTCATTCATAGCCAGAACATCCAAGTTTCTCTTGTCAAACATAGCACCTAACTCTCTGTTCTTTTCATCCTGGTTACAACCTATCTCATTCCGACAGTTCAATGTAATCCTTCAAAGAGGAGTCCTTGAATGAAGGCTCCATCTTTTGTGCCTATCTCTAGAGGCACTGGAATGTGTAGAAAATATGTAATTGAGATAATAAAGGGCCTTAAACCTTAAAGGTTGATGGAGAAAGGTGAGAGTGCTTTGGAAGGGGAAAAGGCAAACATTATACCTCATTAGTAAAAAAGGAGACTAGGAAGAGGAGATGCACAAAGGACAATTTCCATAATGAGTTTGTTCTCTAAAGTACTGGAAAAGATAATTTAAAAGCAATTAGATGACATTCTGTGAAGGAGAAATTACATAACTGAGAGAAAACACAGCTTCAGGGAAAGGAGATCATGGACAGTGAACCTTGGATTATTACAAAAGAGTGAACTCAGTATTGGACAAGAGAGAAGGCTGGGTGGATTGTTTGAATCTAGACTATCAAAGGCATTTTACACTGTAGTGTATGACAGGCTGATTGAAAAACTGGATCACCTGGCAAGAATATGCCATAAACTCCAATGATTTAAGGAAGATTATCCTAGTGGAAGTGTACAGAGGATGCATAACAGAGGAGCCTTATCATAGTGGACCAAGGTCTCAAGTGCAGTTATGTAGTTTTGTCTAGGACAGTTTTTTCAATATGTTTGAATGACTTGCCAGAGGATGTGGACTCTAGTCAGAATTTGCAGGGGTCAAATAGGAATCAAAGAACAAGGACGATTGTATCAACTTATAAGGGAATTTAAGCAAACTGAACTATGTCTGATCCATCGTTGAAGAAATTCAACCCAGGTAAATGTCAAGTGATGAGGATAGGTTACTGTGAAAGAAAGCCTTGATATGAATTGTATGTAGCAGAAAATAAGCTGTCACCAAAATTCTTCCATACAAGTATAATTAAGGAAACCAACTGTCTTTTGGAAAATATTAGAATTGCAGTCAAATTCATGGATAAGGAAACACTCAACAAGCTGTTCATGTCATACATGGATATGCCTCTCAAATTTGGTCACCATATGTAAGCAAGCACTAAAGGTGATATAGAATGTTCAGAGGAGAGCAACAAAGCTGGTACCTACCAGAATTAATGGAGTTAAGTTATAAGGAAAGGAGAAAGGCCCAAAATGTGCCTACTTTGGAAGAGATCAGAATGAGGGATGACTTGACTTAAACCTGTAGATTTTCAAATCAGATCAATGATGTGGACTGTGAACAGTTCTTGAAGAGATATAGGAACAGAGCAACCAGAGGCGATATCTAGAGATAAAACAAGAAACAAGGTACAAAAGTCGTAAATAAGTGGTCGATGAATATGATATAATGACTGAGAACATGGTTGATGCAGACAGCAAACATTGATGTAAATTTTTTTTATGATAGTAAAGAATGTGCAAGACATGGGGCACCACAAGTGTACAGCTCCCTGCCTGTACAGTACAGAGAGGTTAATTCCCGCACATACATTCACACATAATCAGTGTCTGTTAGATATTTATATTCTCTCAGTTCAGGCTGTTTTGTGCAGGTAAGCATGACTGTAACTAGTATTACATTGGGGGATCATTTTAAGACCCTTAGCACTGCTTAAGCCAAGAAAGAGCAAAATGTTAGAGGTCTTAAAGAAGGTTGAGAAATAAGATAGGAAAGCTGATAAACTTGTGAGCAAACTCTAACAAGGCAAGCACTGTACTGATTTTTTTTTTTACTACAGTCTTTAATGGGACTTGAATAAAGGAATGCACCAAGATCAATCAATTATAATATCTGTATTGAAGAGACAAGAGGGAGGCCTGGAAACAGAACTGCCAAAGGACAGGCATTTAGAGATATAGGAAATTCTTAAAAAGCAAGACCAGGAGTTATCACAACTAGATGAGGTGTTAAAGAAACTGATGAATCAATTCAAGGATCATGGAGGGTGTCTTGAGATGAGAGGGACTTAGGGATCTGGAAAATGATAATCCCTGGGTATGAACAAAATTTGAACTTACTGGA
>JAUUDZ010434525.1:0-13481 GCA_032361705.1 Panulirus versicolor
AGAGGTTATTAGCTTTAATAGCCTAAGTTAAAGGTTATCAGAGTAAATAATAGTTTCGCTAGAGATTGTTAGTCTTAATAACTTCAACTGGAGAGTATCATTATTTCCAATAACACTATTAAGCCTGAGGTTGTTAGTTTTTATAACTATTAAGCCAGAGCCTGGTAGTTTGTTTTTGTTTTTTTTGTTTGCCTTTACAATTAAGAAGACCTTTGTTTTAATTCAATCTATTTAACAGTTATGATTCCAAAATAAGCTGAATGGGACACAAATGTGACGAAGGGAAGAATGGAAAGTAAGAAAAGGTGAAACAGTCGAGTTGGGATGGCTAAAATTGATTTGATTTGCGCCTGTACAGCTGCGCCCACGGCGGTCCTGTCCACTACTGTCTAAAGATGAGGGAAAGACCCCGGCAAGGTCTATGGCTGTGATATCATCCCTCTCCAATGAGTGTGACGAAGCTCTTCACTAGCCACTCCGGATAACATAAGTAGGTGAGCCCCAAGTATACGTATGTGAATTCCAGCAACCACGAGATGATGATGGTGCAGGGCGTACGAAGAATGAAACAAGTTCCACGTGCACCCTTGAGGTTCCCTCACCCGCCAGCACTGACCACCACCTCGACTCTCCAACCTTATGTGGAATCCTCTGATATATATGCGTAAACGCAACGAGCAGTAAGGGCGGGGTATGTTACCGATAAAGACACAACGTTTAATTTTGTGAAGTAATGAAATTAACTGAAGCAGTTAACATCATTACCTGCCTGGTGAGCGTCACACAGGGGGTTGCTGCTACCACTGGCCGACCAGGCACTTCCCCCCTGTCGTCTCTACCATACATGCCTCATGTAACATCTACGTACACTGTACAACACCGTCGTAGGTGAGAACAGTGCTACATCTGACGTACCACAAAACCTATTCATACCATTGATATACTGAGTTCAACATAAAGTGTGAATTATTGAATTTTATCGTTTTATCACATCAGCCAATGGGAGAACCACTTAATGCAAGATGCTAGCTTGTGAGCCAGGGTGATCATGTCTGCTCACACTCGGTACCGGCACTGGTGATTAGCCTCGCCTCTGACCCTCCCTCAGGACAGTAGAGATCTGTGTCCAGGAACTCGTTTTGCCGGTACTATAGTACGCAGCAAGTTCCTACTCTGGCGCACCCTGTGGATATGCGTTAACCCAGGTGGCTGGCTCACCGCGTACCTACAAGCTGACGCTGTCCATGTCCGGATTAGAAGGTACTAACTAGTCTTGTTGTTCCTTATCTCATTATGAACGCATTCAGTACCAACGATGTTTCACATCTGTGTATCGAAAATTTTTACTTGAGATGTCCGAGTTCATCCTTTGAAAGACGGTATCTGTTTTATTGATTTTACTTAATAAACTGATGTTAAAGGAGATTCGTTGACGAAGGAGTACAAATGCTTTTTTTTTGAGAACCTAAAGACATGAATAATTTGCGTAAAAATTCATTCCCAGCAGCACACCATCGTGTCTGACCCTACACGTAAAGACTAATGAAACAAGTTAAATATATAACCAAACCTCAAGACGAACTGGACAGAAATGCTTCACTCACTACGTACAATGACGAGTCATCATCACAAATCTTATGACAAACTATGACACAGAGCAAGACACCTACGCAACAGACAAAATGGAAAACATCCAGCTGGTTTTCTATGCTAGGCTGACCTCAGTACAGAGGGATCTGCTAGGCTGCCCTCAGTACACACGGGATCTACTAGGCTGACCTCAGTACACAAGGATCTGCTAGGCTGCCCTCAGTACACAGGGATCTGCTAGGCTGACCTCAGTGCACAAGGATCTGCTAGGCTGCCCTCAGTACACAGGGATCTGCTAGGCTGACCTCAGTACACAAGGATCTGCTAGGCTGACCTCAGTACACAGGGATCTGCTAGGCTGACCTCAGTACACAAGGATCTGCTAGGCTGCCCTCAGTACACAGGGATCTGCTAGGCTGACCTCAGTACACAGGGATCTGCTAGGTTGGCTTCAGTACACTGGAATCTGTGTTACATACCCTAGCGGCTATCTAAAAATCTTTAAATCAACTCATTTAAAAAAAGCCAGTTACTCCATATGCAATAGTCAAACAGAACAAAGCACTTAAAACTAGAGTATAATAAGAGCGAGTTCTTCTACGGAACAAATCTAAACCAGTTTAGCAAGAGATAAGTCTGCTGGAGTGGCCAGTGGATACTAGTAGAATGGTTATTGTGGTCTGGTTGTCACATGCGGTAAACCCGCTTGCACCAAAGCACGTTATCCTCTGTCCTGCTTCCCTGATGATTAGCACAGGTACAAGCAGACGGGGTTAGGCCAATCCTCCCTGCCCCCATCATCAAATTTTTCCTTCCTGACCGTTGATTTCCTCCTCTTCGTCCCCTGGCAAGGGAAAAAAACAACTAACAAGCGACGCCCCCCACACATCACGCCAGGCTGGCGTCCCTCGCCTTACATAACGTGGTGACGTAACTGTCGTCCGCTGGGAGGGGGAGGAGTGCCTCGGGGCGGTTCAGCTTAGGGGCTGACCTGGGCGTCGTCGTCCACCACCACCATGAGATACATTAACCCCCTTCTACGTCCGCCCACACAATCTCCTCTGTGGTGTTGTGGCGAGTGCCTAGAGTTTCAGGTGAGGACAAGCCCACAGTTCTACAGTTATGCTGTGTGTGTGTGTGTGTGTGTGTGTGTGTGTGTGTGTGTGTGTGTGTGTGTGTGTTGCATTAAAAAGTCACGTGGCGTGGAGGTCCCAAGAGTGACCTTCACCAGGTGAGGACAGCGGCCTCATTATACCAGAGGGTCGGGCCAGGGTAAGGACAGCACTGTATAACACAATCACCATCAACGAACAAGCTGGTAATCCCGTACCATCATTCAACCCAACTCCAACATTATCTGTTGTCACCTTCACAAGCAATGAGGCGAAACCAGTGTGGCAGAAGTAAATGTCATTACTATTTGACGACTGTATGTGTGGTACGGGGAGTGTGGCTTCATACTAGCGTTGTCTCGTCTGTATACCTTGTACATATGAGACACGTCTTTACTCCTACACACACACACACACACACACACACACACTAAAACCTAAGCCAGGTATCCATCTATCGAGCAGTCCCGAAAGGGCAAGATGAACACATGGCTTGGGTGCAGGTCGACTGCTGCGACCAAGATTCGAAACTCTGCAGCCTCGTGTTGAGTCATGGTCAGTTACGTCCAACCAACAGAGATTCTAGCGTTTCACAGACCCCCACAACATCACATTAGAACAACCGAGACCAATGACATTTTTCATGAAGATGACCTGAAGTGAGACAAGGTGAGGTAGGGTGGTTGGTACTCACCCTCCGTAGCCGCAACCTCCTGGGCTGATGATGGCTTCAGGCTTCTGGTGGGTGGTGAAGAAGCGCGAGTCCTGCCGATAGATCATCAGTATTACACGCTAGCATTACATTTGTCCGCGGGACGACAAAAAGGAACACTATATTCAGCAATGTTGAGAGGAAAGTGTGTTCGGCTTCCTATGATATACTGAGAGAGGGTCAGCTTAACAGTCAGTAACTCTCAATGGGGTTCTAAGAAGCTGGTGTGGCGGTACTGACCAGAGAGGGTGGCGAGGTATGGGTGGTGTCAGGAGAGCTCCGTCCAGTCAACAGGTGAACGAGGCCCCTCATGTTGTGGCTGAACGACTCCATCACCTGCTGGCCCACGTCCAGTATCCCGCGAGCTCTGCAGGAGGAAGAGGGACTAAAGTCTCAGTACACACACTACCGTCACACCCTCTATAGTAATCAGGAAAATGACCTTATATGTCTACAGTGTTTAATGGCAGAGGAAGTGGAGTGTCACTTTACTATTGTCTCTATGTTTCCGTGTTCCTTCGTATATCCATATACATACATACCTCCCACCTAAGCTCTCTCTATAAAAAAATGAATTCGATATTTTTTCTAAATTCATTCATCAAAGCACCTGATTTGATTTTGAAAGTGTTTGCGTCGGCAAAATTTATTGCCTCATCCGTTGTTTAACTTAAGAAAGAGTCGCACCGGGGCATTATGGCCCACAACACAGTAATGGTATATAATGTTCCTAGAGGCAGGAGTCCATCAATGTTTATCTCAGATGAAACATCACGCTCATAAGAGCATATACAATATTAACTATTCACAATAACGGCTCTTGTAAATCTTGAAACTTGTAAGACATACTGTATCACTCGTGTGAAAAAAATTATGAACGTTCTAATAAAAAAGAACTAGGTTACACCTGTTTTTCTTATGTACAACACACCTATCCTTTTCCTCGTAGAAACAGTACACTATACATCTATCATTTTTCCCCAAGAAATAGTACACCATACACCTACACTCCTCCCTTTACAAACAGCACACCATACACTTCTCCCCGAGACCTCAAAATCTTTATCTACATTTCTTTTTCACGTCGCTTTCCCTGCACAGTAGACAGGGTTTACTGACTTACCCTGCCCGTCCGTCCGTTTGTCTGTCGTCTATGGTGTGGACAATACCTCGCAACAGAGCAGCTGGATGTGGACTACAGGTGTATCATAGGCACTGTGTATAAAGTTCTGTACTCATACAGATGTCGAGAACAGAGGGTCAAGGGTCAAGGTCACAAGGTATTGTGATCAAAGTCAATAAATCCTTATGTCCACGACACCTAAAGACCTACAGAATGAATAAGGGCCAAATCTGTACCACAGATACTACATAAAGAGGTCTACAGCTGATGATTTTTTGGAGGTTAGGGTCAAAGGTCATGTACAGTAAAAATTAAACTAAACGCATGTACACAATATCTGAAAAAAGTAATTAGTTACTGACTAAAAACATGACAACATCAGGTCTACAGTGATTAATTTTATGGAGATCAAAGGTCAAAGGTACGGTTCATAAAGGTTATGTGTAAGGCATTAAATCTTCATAACAGGTGATTGAATATTAACCAAACATATATGTACGATACTTTGCATATATAGTCCAATAAATGATGAAAAAAAAAATTTGTATCGGGGTCAAAGGTAAGGGTCAAAGTCAAAAGGTCTTGTGCAACGAAATGTAACGAAATGCTTGGGCACACAATATTTGTATCAAGAACTAATGGCCGCCTTCATACAGATGGTGGTTTAAACTTACACCATCAGGAGATAATAAAGTTTTACATCTGATCAAGTTCAGCAAGACGGGGTCAGACAGAGGTCAAGGCCACAAAGTGACATCCATTATGGGGGAACCAAGCCATTACGTTGTGAGCATAAATGTTTTGCAAACGTTTTCTTGTCTTGTTTGTTTTTCTCTTTATTTTCCCATTCCAGTCCGTGTCTGAAAGATTTCAATAAAAACATGAAAGAACGCTTTTGTGATCACAGGAAGTGTGCCTTCAGAAAAAAAAAACTAGTTTACATATGAAAGAAAACGCGTGTGTGCTGCACATGTAGCTGCATGTAAAACGAAAACGTACCATCGACTAAATGGAATTCGAGGGAGAGGAAGAGGAAAAGAGGAGGAGGAGGAGGAGAGGGACCAATATGTATGAGGAGTGAATATCGATAGAGGACTGGGAAAGCAAACAGAAGACGGTCTGAATTCGAATTCGTGGGATGCAGGAACTTATTCCATCGTGATGGTGACAATGAAAGCAAAGAAACACTGGTTCGACATGATGGCGACGGATGGGAGTGAAAGCGGGTAAGTGAAGCCACAGGTTGTAACACCTTAAACACGACGGTACAAACGATGTTATGGCCCGTGCTAGGCCCTTAGTTTTAAACTGCCTGTTCTTACGACCCTTGAGCATGAAGGGACGACCCTTGGGTTTGACGACCTGGCCTTTGGCTTGACCTTACCAGGTGAAGAGTCCCAGTCCGCTCCATTTGCACCTCAGACGTTACATTATTCGACTTCGTCTATACACGAATTTGACCCAGGCCGCAGCCTTCTCCCTGTACCTATGCTGCCGTCATAAAATTAAGCACATCCCACTCGTCTAAATTCTAGAGCCCAAATGACATTAACTCTCTCCGTAAACTTTGTGGTAATGCTTTGTACAGACAAGGTGAAGCAGCCACGGTTTACTTACCCTTGCCTCCCCATGAGTTGGCAGATCCTAGGTAGCTTGGCGCACAGGGCGGAGCGGGTGTAGGCGTCATCGGCGCTGCCGTAGTCAGTGTTCCTGAAGGTGTACACTTTGCCCCCCTTGGGAGTCACACAGGGGCCCGAGGAGTGAAAGTAATCCACGAAGAGGTTCTTCAGCAGCTGCTCCTTCGGGTCGATGCAGTAATGCAGGGTATCACCTTCCTTCCCAGAACTCGTGCCCAAGTTTAACCCAATCTGTAAAGAAGGGAAAGTGTGTTACCGAGAGACGCCGTGTTTGTAGTTACCATTATGTCTATCCTGTCTTCCTATCTGCGAATGTTATGGTCGGTTAAAACTTATGGGACACAGTAAACAAGAAAAGGTCTAATGTCCACAGAGAAAAATACCTGAAATAATAATGCGCCGGTATTAAATGACTAAAGCTCTCAGCGCAGATTTAAGTTCCTTAACATGGTGATTATTATTTATGATCAGGCCGAGGAAATATTCGAGAGTCGATATTTCTAATCCCAGTCAGTCGGGTAGCGTTAGTTGGGACACGACTCATATTCTTTCTACACTTTTTTTTTTTCTTCTGTACATAACAAGACTTGCAGTGTACTATGCAACAGTTATATCAAGACTGACTGGGGAGGGAAATATCGACTTTTGGGAGATTTTAACGCTAATTATCGCGCATTTTTTCTAGCAAATCCACAGGTTGACAAAAAAAAAAATGTCATGAGTAGTGTAAGTATACGTTAAGAAAATGCTCTTCACTACTTTAACTGTGAATCAGACGCTCTTAAACTTTTACATAACCCAAGCTATATAATAGGTTAGGCCAGACTGCTATCCTGATTAAAATCAAACCAACCCCATATGGACCCAAGCAACACCTTCAGCTTTACGAGTTGACGCGTTGTTAGGGGGCAGCGTGGGCTGGGAAGTTACCAACTAGGCTTTCAAACAGGTCTGTGAGAGGACAAACAGGGGAGGGGGCCGTACCTTGATATTTGGCTTGAAGGCAAAGGCTCCGGGAAGGGCAACGCACACCTGGGGGAGAGAAAAAGGTCGGAGATTAGACAGAGTTAAGATGATGGGAGACATGTTTTAATTACAAGGTCATCCTGTGAAACCGATCAGAAACACACGGCGTCTCTTCGCAACCCTGCAAAACACGAAGCTGAGGCTTTGGCCCCTCTCGATCCTTCTGAGGGAACCTTTCCAGCCCCGCAGGTGCACCTGCGGATGCCGTACCGCTACTACATTACCGTGATATAGATCCTCCTAACCAGTAGTTACCCTGGACAGACTCGTATATGTGTAACATTATATGAAAGTAATTTCACGGTACATTTACCGGGTCACTGGTGGAACTAGTGATAAACTTACTAACTTTCCGAGTAAATAATGTCTACGTGCGTGGAATGTATGGGGTGCTGTCATTTCCTGTTAACCAATTTTGATAATGTAATCCCATCACAGCGGAGATCTGGGTGAATTTAAAATCGTATCAATTTCTCTCGCTACAACTATGGTCTGGCCATGTACTGCCTGCATCAGAGGGTTATAAGTTTTGAAAAAAAGTTTATCAAACTAGAAATAATCCAAATGAAAATGGATACATTTTTTAGCGCGCGCGCGCGTGTGTGTGTGCTTGCAAAGGCATTTATTTATTGCTTGTTTCCTTATATTCATTCGTAAGGGGAAAATACATCTATACTAAATCCACATTTAGTAGGAAACAACAATCTTAAACGAACGATCCACACAGTGACAATTTAAAATATTATAGAAAAAATGACATGTATAAATATAGATAAAAATCATACCTGAAATAAAGGAGGAAGTATCATATGAAAACAGGATGGACGCACAGTATACTGGAAAATAACAGTTTTGTTGCCAATTCCTGCCACACTAACTGAGCGGATCCTGACACCTGACACAACACCTGGGCGTCTCCTAACACTTGACACAGCAGCACCTAGGGATCTCCTGACACCTGCTCCACCCACCAGCTACACTACCAGGCAGGGTGAACCTTCGCAGAGCCCCAAGTCTTAACCTCACCTAATGACCATATAAACTTAAAAGCTGTACGAGATACACAAACACTCACGGTTGGCGAGATACGAAACCATCATAGATAAATTATCACTGACCTCATCCAGAACATAATAAAGAAAAACAGGCCAGGTCACCTGAGGTGCATTGACTTACCAGGGTCATAATGAAGAGGCGACATAAGCCGGCCATGGTGGGATTCTCCGGCCTCAATAAATCTTTTGCAACTACACGAAACTTTTTTATATATATTCTTGACGAAAGCTAAAGAGTTTCCTCTAATATCTTTTAAAATTCGTTTAGATATACGATGCGAACGTGTTCTAATGGGGGAGAGGAAGAGGCTCACTCATCCTAGCGACACCTCACACATTCGTTAACCCGACAAAGTGCAGCGAGATGTGTAGCGGTGTGAGGAGACGGACGGACGGACGGAGGGAGCCAGGTAGGGCGGTTGGCAGGATACGACACAAGGAGGGACTGACTGATGCCGGATCAGACGTCCGTACGAGTAATATACTGGAGCGCCGCCGGTGCCACCGCCCACGACACGACGGAACTAATTTGCGGTTACTTTCCTGAACCGGCGCCGACACATCACCCGGATTTAATTTAATTTTTCCAAGGGGGTGGATTCGCTGCTGCTGCTACCCTGGGAGGGTGCTGAGGTGTGAACCGTGGCGCGCTCCCTCCCTCCCTTCCTCCTACCTGCCAGGCTTGAGTGCTAGAGTTGGTGATTGGTGGCGATGGTGGTGGTAATGGTGTAGTCTTTGGCGTGGTATTGGTGACTTCATCACTCGAACAAGACGGGACGGTTACAGTACAGGACCCACCTTTAAAAAAAGGTGTGGGTTTGTGGTGCTGACCTGCTATTGTCACCCTCACTAACTGGCTCACCTGTCAGCCTTGCTGGCTCACCCTCGCTAACTACCTCAAATATCAGGAGGAAAAAAAGACTACAGTGAGTGTGATACATCATTTTCAAGATGTAATTATCGAGACAATGTAATTTTGAACACGTGGTTTAGCGGAACATAAGCTTCTAATACCAATTATATAAATAACTGGCAATATAAATGAAGTGTGTAAATGCATGATCTCTGTATCCCTGAAGATAGGAATTATCACGAAAGCGCTTGGAACATCGCTTCATTTTTCTTGGGCTACCAACTTTATCATATACAACGCCTCTACTTCGTAAAGATGATTGACATCAGGTGCTGCTGGTTGGTTATCTCGGCTTTGAACCTATCAACTGCCAGGGTCAATAAGGTCGTCAAGTTTATAAAAACCAACAGATGTCTGAACTAAGGATGACCAAATAAGTACCGCACATTCTAACATGAGTTCCGTACTAATTCATATTCGTTTTAACATTTCATCTGCGTTGTCGAAAATTTAAAAAAAAACAAAAACAATACGAATGTACGTAGATTACAGCACCGCTTTACAGCACTGTTTACGGCGGGCGGTCTATGAACCGAATTGGTCTACCGCAGAGTTCTTATCACATTTCCATTCCCTTACTTGCCTCCCTTATAATTTGGCCACTTTTCATGGAAGGATAACTCAATCAACTTGTATTTAATTAGGCTGGATTTGATTCATAAGTAAATGACCAGTACTAGATGAAAAGTCACATTGAAGGGTATCAAAATAATGAATATTCAATCTCTTGTATTTCTAGCACGATCCGCAGTATATACAGGCAATATTTGAGTCCTTCCGGCAAATTGTTTATACTCAAGAAATGCGGCTCCGGGACCGAGCCTTGTCGAATTACGGCTTCACAAGGCAACTCCGTCAACCATTTTTTTCTTCCGAATGAAGTTTTGTATACAATGAAGGAAGCTTCCCCATCCGACCTTTTATGATGCCTAGAACTGGTGTGTGTGTGTGTGTGTGTGTAAGAGATCACCACTTGTATGTCAAGAACAACGAGTTTATACGCGAGTGGCTCATCCGAGAATTCTAATATACAATGTATCTTTACTTTCTGATACATATTTTAACGTGAACCTGTCGACAGATCCCCAAATCAAGTAATGAAAGTGAATAAGGCATGTCCAGCCCGGCCCTTCATCTCAGACATAGCCTAGCCGCTTCTGCATAATCTGATTAGGTTAGGTTAGGTTAGGTTCTACATATATAAATACTGAAACAATGTTTACGATTTATATGGTCATATGTTTTTGAACAAAACATCAACAATGGCATGTACTTACAGCTGTTCTCACTACACACGAAAACTTCAAGTAAGGACGCTAATCGTACCCAAATATTTAAGGAACGAAATGTGAAACAGACGATGCTTCACAGAGGAAACGAGCCATGGAAGTTCCCTTAGCGTGAAATTATATCATGGTCGACGGACGCTGATCTTGACACTGCATACCCGTGCATCACCGGTAATGTCTATTAGTGCACTAGACACTGTAAATGAATTAACCATACTATGTCTAATTACGTCCATAATGTCTACCGTCAGATGAGAACTGTCTAATGGTTTTCAGAAACCTTCGAATTACACAGGAAGACATTTAAGTTCGCAGCTCATGACACAGACAGATCTCATGTGACTAACCATCACCCCTGAAGACACAGATGACACCCTATCATTACAGGTGACACAGCTGACACAACATCACCCCAGACAACACAAATTTTATATTATAAAAGACTTTTAGGACAACATAATACAGTGAGCGTGACTGCAAAATTCAAGAATCTCCGCACTTCAGGTTGTGTTATGATTCACCGAACTAATTCGAAACGGAGGAAAAATTTTTTTCTGACTGACTTTTCAATGAGATCTTCCCAGAACTCACAGTGTGGGTACCTAGAACATTTGTAAACATACATTTCTTCTGGCTACTTTCTGGTTGGAAGGTGAGCGAAAAGACTTAAAATCAGTCCATGTTGTCCACCGTACCGGTACGCTTTCTTGTATGTCTTTCAAGGTTTTTCGCCTTTCGCTCAGCATGATACATTGTTAGGTTCAAGTTGCAGGCAGTTAAAACATGACTTAAACATTAGCCCTATAAGCACGACCCTTAGGTATCATGGAGTGACCTTTGTCAGGTGAAAGGCCAGAGATTCGTATACCCAGGAGTTATACAGCCATGGTCAAGAGGTTATGTGAGATTATCTTTCATAGTAACTATATCTGAAAGGTGCTTACGAGGTAGGTGAGTGCTAAAGTTTAGGGCAGGTCTACAATTAGATGGTCAGTGAAGAGGTTTGTGGTATATTCCCAGCAGTTCATAACCATTCTGTATAACGAAAAAAAGGAATACAAATAGTACCACTGGACATGAAACTGATTATACAAATAGTACCACTGGACATGCAACTGATTATACAAATTGCACCACTGGACATGCAACTGATTACCCTATTCTGGACAACGTTGTGTGGAAATCATCCTGACGCCAATCCGACCCAGGGAACAGGTATAAACGTATGGTATGGTCGTTTGCCTTCAGCTACAGATGACGTCTGGCAAGAACCAACAACCTCAGGAAAGTTTAAGTTCCATCGGTCCAAACTTCAGAGTTGACTCAGCCACGTAAAACTATCCCCGTCGCTAACCGCTTTCTAGGTACCCACCCACGTGCGTGGTGTTCCTGGGCTTTACTCTGGCGGAAATTTTGTGCCGGAAATCCCGGGTCCGAGCACTCTGCCCTGACGAAAAGCAGCCAACCTGGATGATGCCAGAGGGTGTGGACGGTACGACGCTGCGTCAAGAGGTACAGTACAGCAACGTGCTCTAAGGCTTCTTGAGTGGAGGTTAAACCTGTGTTAGGTTTGGGAACCCCTTAAACCATCGTTATTATTCAGTCATAGGTTTGGGAACCCCTTAAACCATCGTTATTATTCAGTCACATAAGATATATGAATGAAATCTTCCCTGCTCTTGACTTCTGAACTTAACATTTTACTCAAACATTTACTAAACTGGATAACTCATCGACAAACTGTAATCTGTATCCAAATGCATTATCAAAACGTTTAATGTAAGACCAAGAATTATCCAACGTATATTTAAGTACAAATACTTCGTCTAGACACGAAATGTATATAGTTACAAATACTAAGTGCTGGACAATCCAAATGAAACACTGCTAACAGGTTCCAGGCCCTTTTAACCTTTGCTCCAGACCCCGTCAGTTAGGTTTAAGGATCAAGGGCCCTCCAATTAGGCCCTTACGAATGCACTAATGCCTCCCTCGCTAGGTCTTCCTCATTATCCATGACAGATCAGTGGCTGAAATATGTTTAGAAAATAGTGTGTACAATCATCTTACAGTCCCTCTTACACCGCCTACCAAGAAGGGTTCAAAGCACCGAACCCTTCCCACCCTCTCTAACTACAGCATCGTACACTGACCTCGCTGGCAATTTGGTGATGATCCTGCCGCACGAGCTATCTCATCATCATCAGAGATCCCTCGCCCCAGGGTTGAAGTTCACCTCCATCCCAATCACTGTGAACATTAGAAAGATAAACTGACAGAAAGACAGATACACATAGATGCACACTGTTCATATGTATATTTCTACAACTGTTGCATTTTCCAGCATCCATGTCATTTCATATCTATGGACAAAACTAATATCACAATATAATGAAAAAAAAAATCCAGTACAATAAACATGGCTTACTTCACTAGTACTTCACTTTGTATATTCACTCTTCTTCAGCTCTGAAGCTACTTCTATCTCTGCCTTGGGTTAACCTCCAACATCAACAACTCCCTTTTTCCAAAACCTTCAGTTTCCAGCCTGGAGAATTTATAATTCGAAAATGCGACATTCTTTTTAGCACCAGATCCTCCGGTATGATTCTCCTGGTGACCGTGAGCCTGGTGTTTCCTATACACTACACCAAGCTCGGAGATTCTAGTCCTTTCCTCAACATTAACTGTGCTTCTCATCAACCAGGTTTCTCCCTCACTCACCCATATCCTGATGCTATATATATTTTACTGACTTTTTCTGGCGCTTTCACGCAACGAAGCCTTAAACAAAAAGGCCTTAATCCCCAATATGACTTTCCAGATTCTGATAACCTAATTCATTTCCTACCTTTTTATTCTTTAATTCAGTTACAAGGAAATATTATATTTGGTAAAATATCTGCTGTGCACAACGACTCCTCGTCCGTTCTCTCGTCACGAATTTAATTCTAACCAGAACAGAATTTTTCCGGCACGCTTCCGTGCCCGCTCTCTCTCTCTCTCTCTCTCTCTCTCTCTCTC
>JAUUDZ010434547.1:0-13480 GCA_032361705.1 Panulirus versicolor
AATCTGTGGAGCGTCCTGGGGGTAACATGTGGACAGTCCTGGGTATAAAGTGTGGACACTCCTGGGGATAACATGTGGACAGTCCTGGGGATAACAGGTTGACAGTCCTGGGGATAACATGTGGACAGTCCTGGGAATAACATATGGACAGTCCTGGGGATAACATATAGACAGTCCTGGGGATAACATGTGGACAGTCCTGGGGATAACGTGTAGACAGTCATGGGGGTAACGTGTGGACAGTCCTGGGGATAACATGTGGACAGTCCTGGGAGTAAGGTGTTGATAGTCCTGGGGATAACGTGTGGACAGTCCAGGGGATAATATGTGGAGCGTCCTTGGGGTAACATGTGGACAGTCCTAGGGATAAAATGTGGATATTCCTGGGGATAACATTTGGACAGTCCTGGGGATAACGTGTTTACAGTACTGGTGATAACGTGTGGATAGTTCAGGGGGTAACATGTGGAGAGTCCTAGGGTAACGAATGGACAGTCCTTGGTATAACATACGGACAGTCCTTGGGATAACATGTGGACAGTCCTGGGGATAACGTGTGGACAGTCCTGGGGATAAGATTTGGACTGTCAAGGAGATACCGTTTGGACAGACCTGGGGATAACATGTGGACAGTCCTTGGGATAACGTGTGGACATTCCTTGGAATAAAATGTGTATAGTCCTGGGGATAACATGTCGACAGTCCTGGGGATAACATGTGGAAAGTCCTGGGGATAAGGTGTGGAGAGTCCTGGTTATAACATGTGGACAGTCCACGGGATAACATATTGACAGTTCTGGTGATAATACGTGCACAGTCCTGGGGATAACATGTGGACTTTCTTGGGGATAACATGTGGACTGTTTGGGGATAACATTTGTACAGTCCTGGACATACCAAGTGGACATTCCTGGGGATAACGTGTGAACAGTCCTGGGGGTAGCATGTGGACAGTTCTGGTGATATCATATGGACAGTCCTGGGGATAACGTGTGAACAGTCCTGGGGATAACATGTGGACAGTCTTGGGGATAATATGTGGACAGTACTGAGGATAAAATGTGGAGAGTTCTGATGATAACATGTGGACAGTCCTGGGGATAGCATGTGGATAGTCCTGGGGATAACATGTGAACAGTTCTGGGGATAACATGTCGACAGTCCTGCGCATAATAGGTGGACAGTTCTGGGGATAACATGTTGACAGTCCTGGGAATAACATGTGGACAGTCATGGGGATAATGTGTTGTCATTCCTGGGGATAACATGTGAACAGTCTTTGGGATAACATGTGGATAGTCCTGGATATGACGTGTTGACAGTCCTGTGGGTAACAAATGGACAGTCCTGGGGATAACGTTTCCACAGTTGTGGTGATAACTTGTGGACAGTCCAGGGGATAACGTGTGGACAGTACTGGGGGTAACGTGTGGACAGTTCAGGGAAAAACATATGGACAGTCCTGGGTATAACGTGTGGACAGTCCTGGGGACAATAGGTGGACAGTCATGGGGATAACATGTGGACAGTCCTTGGGATAACGTCTGGATCGTTCTAGGGGTAAGGTGTGGAGAGTCCATGGGGAACGTACGGACAATCCTCGAGAGAATGTGTGGATTCTCGGGGGTAACATATAGACAGTCCCGGGGATAACGTGTGGACTGTCCTGGGGTAACATGTGGACAGTCCTGGGAATAACGTTTGGACAGTCCTGGGGATAACATGTGAACAGTCCTGGGGATATCGTGTGGACAGTCCTGGGGATAACATGTGGACAGTCCTTGGGATAATGTGTGGACAGTCCTGGGGATAACGTGTGGACAGTCCTGGGGGTAACGTGTGAACAGTCCTCGGGGTAATACGTGGACAGTCCTGGAGATAACGTGTGGAGAGTCGTGGGGGTAACATGTGGACAGTCCTGGGGATAAAGTTTGGACACTCCAGGCGGTAACGTGTTGACAGTCCTGTGGATAACATGTGGACCGTCCTGGGGATAACATGTGGACAGTCCTGGGGATAACCTGTGGACAGTCCTGGGGATAACATATAGAGAGACCTGTGGATAACATGTGGATAGTCCTTGGGAAAGGGTATGGACAGTCCTGGGGATTAGGTGTGGACAGTCCGGGGGACAACATGTGGACAGTCCTGGGCATAACGTGTGGACAGTCCAGGGGATTAAATGTGGATAGTCCTTGGGATAACATGTTGACAGTATGTTTGTGTATAAGATGTGGACAGTCCTGGGGATAACTTGCTGACAGTCCTCTGGATAACGTGTGGACGGTCCTGGGGTAACTTGCAGACAGTCCTGGGGATAACGTGTGGACAGTCCTGGGGATAACGTGTGGACAGTCCTGGGGATAACGTGTGGACAGTCCTGGGGATAACGTGTTGACAGTCCTGGGGATAACGTGTTGACAGTCCTGGGGATAACGTGTGGACAGTCCTGGGGATAACGTGTTGACAGTCCTGGGGATAACGTGTGGACAGTCCTGGGGATAACGTGTGGACAGTCCTGGGGGTAGCATGTGGACAGTGTTGGCACAGCCCACGTGGATGATGAGTGACCGGACATAAACAAACTCGTGTTGCAGCAGCGCCACAAGCGAAGCAGGAATCGTGTGTGTCAGGCAGGCGTGATGGCGGGAGCCGGGTTGGTGCTGTGGCCATGAAGGGTTGGCGTCCCTCGGGGCCCTCCCTGAAGTAGGTATAGTCAGGCCTAGCTGTTCCTGTGAACGTGGAAGGCGGTCATTTACGTTCTGAGGTGAGGCAGCTCAGCAACAAGTGGTAGCCGGCAAGGATATCTGATACCCAGAGGCAATATGGACGATTATTGAATGGTTTTGCTCACAGGATGACGACCTTAGCTGTGATAACCCACATGTGAAGTAACTAATAGCGAGCGGGGGTGGTCAAGTGAAATTAAGAGTGAGACGGTCGTTGGCCGCGTTCCTGTGCTCTGATTGGTCAAACTTGTAACATGAGTGTTGTTGTGGGAGCTGTTATAGGTTGTTATAGGTTGAAGGGCAGTAGTAATTTCACGGTAATGAGTGCATCTAGTAGAAGTTATCTGCATCATAAGCCAGTTTTCCTCTTACTGAGGTGGTGTGAGTGCGGCAGTCTGTTGTTAAGGTGTTGGTTATCTCGCCTCATTACATACTCATTATCTTATCAGCGCCAATTGATAATAATGTGACCTTTATGCCATATGGGACATCAATATGATAAGACTTTTGGAACTTGTGAAAAGAATGATCTTTATTGATCATTGCTTTCACCTTGTGTCACCAACAGACCTTAAAAATGAAGATTTCTAGACTGATATGAAGAGAGAAATTCAAAATTCGAATGTAAATGAGCAAAACACTGCAAAATATACTTGGGCTTTTTAGTGATATATGCATCAATGTACTTAAAAGTAACATCTTAGGCTTATACAACACACAACATACAAACATCAGAATAGCAAACAGAGTGTACGTATATATGTAATAAGGAAGAAGTTGACAGAATTTGAATTTGGCGGGTGGGTTGGTGTGTGCGCTTATGCTGCTGCGTGTCGGGACTCGGGAGGGTTGACAGAACCGACCCACCGAGCGGGTATGATCAAGCAAGTGTTGTGCTGATCTAAGAATTGTTGCCTTAATGGGAGCAGGTGTGTGTTTGTATCGTTGGGAAAGGGTGCATATTATGTGCAAATATGTGTAGATCAATGTGACGTTAGTTGGCAGCAGGAGCAGTAAGGCTGTTGTCTCAGTTTTGGTTGGAATGTTGTGATTTTAGGCCAACTGGCGGGAGCCGGTTTGGTGGAATGGCGACGAGGGAGTAACTAATGTAAGGGAGATTGGCGTCCCGCTGGTTGTGCCAGAAGTAGCCACAACGAGGCCCAGCTGTGCCTGTTAGCGGGGAAGGAAGGGAGGCTTGGTGTGAAGAGACATCCAGATACACAAGTGATGACCGCCAACCAAACAAGCAACCTTGATCAACGGCAGTACGGACAGTTATCGTCCATATTGAACACGGGACACTTGTGATAACTGTCATAATTAACAGGTGAAACAGCTGTAGTTATTAGTGGTCAAGTGGAATTAAAAATGATATGGTCCTCGCATTTTTGTAGTCATAGTAAAACATAATTAATTTATGGTAATCTTATAATTTCCGTCCCTCATACATTTTTGGTGAGCGATATGTTTTTCCCATGGTATTTCATGTAATTCCAATGGTTCATCCTCGTTCTTCTTGAAGATTATTCGTTTATGAGATATTTGTCATAAAATAATGAACCAGGGGCTCAGATATGTAAACATATGATTTAGTAAAAAAGAAAAATATAAGTGGGACTGGACCTTACAGGTATGCCTATTATCAATTTTATGTGCGTTTTGGCTTGTATATAACCTGACGTTTCATATAGGTTTACAACTGAGTCTCGCTGAGCTAGTGGTGAAGGCTGGCTTTACCTGCTTGACTACTGAAGTAGTAGTATTTCAACCAAAATTATACGTAAAATGTGCTTAAATCTCTATAAACACCATATATTATAGCCAAAAATATAGGTCGAAAGATAAGATGTTATTTTTGAACATGTCATATATATAGAACACATTGAATACAAGCAAACAAAACAAACTGTTGGTAATATAATCTCGGATCAGGTACAGGGCGTGAACAAAGAACAAAATTAATAACATAGTCTTTTTAGTGTTCTTCATTGGTCTGTCAATTTCCTCCTTTCCTGCTCACTACCATACTGGGCTACCATCGTTTGCACTTTCTAACTGGAGTCTGCCATCAAAACCGTGTCATCTGCCTATAGTGAGGATAGATCTAAAGGCGAGATCTGAACGAGCCTAATATTTTCGTTCATGTTGATTACTATTTCGAGCAGCAACGATAACTTTATCATTAACTTTATCACATGGCGGGAAAAATGTTGGTTTCTTGGTTAAGTTCTTGATATCCATAGATCGAGGGAGAAGACAGTATGGTAGGTAATGTTAGCACGTGGTTTAGGTATTCCCCCAACACACATCCAGATACATGTACAGCTCCTTCCTCTTATACATAGTTACTGCTATAGGTGATAACCTACATGCACATAATCATAGCTAACATTAACTGGGATCTGTATATGTGTATGGACACATAGAGGCGTTATGTATGTACAAGAATCAGAAAGGTTGCATCTTGAACACATGGTCCTCATTACAATCTAAATTTCTGTGTATTATGAAATGTTTGCCGTGAATTAGCTGTTTGGAATACAGAATCTGCTTTTATAGTATGATCGTCAATTTTTATTCTTGGTGGGTTAGGGGAGGTAAAAGGCATGACCCAGACCCGAGATTGATCCTGGGATACTTACATCTTCAGTTTATACTCTCTTGACCTCACTGTCTGGACAGTACGGTATGTGAATTGTTTAGAAGGACAGATATTAAAAGTTACACGTTTTTATTTATTATTATCTATTAGTATTTTTCATTTACTTTCTCTCATTAGCTATTTGAAATGTTTGTGTTGTATTTAAACAAAATTCTTTTTCAAATCTTATTGATTACCATATGAAAGCTAGGCTCTATAAGTGTCAACTTAAGAGTATGATATTTTGAGTAAAGTCGAGGTGCTATTTACCACTGGCGTTTAATTATTTGGGACCCTTGGAGATAGATTTGCCAAGATTATCATGGCCAAATTGACTGAATGGCAACCCAGGAGCTAGCCAGAATTGGATATCATGAAAACCCTAAACAGTTGGTGGTTTCTGGGGCCTACCCTCCATCCTCTTGTAACTACGCTGCTGATTAGCATTTTGTTCTTTATATTTTTCAGAGAAACAAGACACCTCTGCATCTCTGTAAAGTTAAGGACTCACTGAAATTAATTCTTCAGATATTATCTGCAGTAAAAGGTAAAGCTGACAAGTTGCTTTGCTCTTCTTCATAATGGGTCTCCCCTGATGTTTTCAATCAATGTTTAGCCTACCTAAATTTTCCAGTCGTACTTATATATTTGGGTGTTGTTTTCAGGCTGTAACTTGAAAGGAATGGACTCGCTGAGCCCCAAGATGACCCTGTGTAAGAGAATACTCTTATTATGAAGTAAGATTGTCGTACAAGATGTAAAACAATTCCAAAGCTTTTTTCTTCATGTTACCACATTGTTTAAAGTATTTAATTTAGCTGGTTTGTTTTTTCTGAAACTGTATGAAATATGTTTTTAGGTGTAACTATCTTTATTCCATTAATAATTTTATCATTTTATGATTTCTCTCTATTTTATGCTGATATTTGTCTTCTTGTGTTTAATTACTTCATTCTGGTACCAGTTTTCACAACACATTATGTACTTTAGATTCTTATTATTTGCACTTCATTTTATTCTTGCATTATGGCTTCACCAGTCAAGCCGCAACAAAAATGGCTGTAACATTACTAATCCTGTAAATTGTTTCATTGTTTAACTTACTCTTTGCTATGTACTGTACACCTACAGTTGCCTTTTTTTTTGTACCTTGCATCAAGGCAATAATTTTCATATGTATTCCTCTCATTGCTGTGGTTTACCCATATATTAGCTGAATTAGTTTTGAACTCATTTTGGCATTTGTGGCCATTTCATTCATTCATGAAGACTTATGGAGAAAAGGAGGCATAGATAACAGAATTTGAAATGAAATGTATTGTTCAAGCAGAAGTATAATTGCAGTGTTTTTAATCTTAAATGTAAAGTTTAGAATTCCTCCAAATTTTCCAAATATTCTTTCATTATTGTATATTTCATTTTAATTAATTCATGTACTCCACTTTCTACACAGATATCAAATATTCATAAAGTTTTATCAACAAACACAAGATGGTTTTCAATATAGCAGACTGTAGAGAACAAGAACCAAGAAGTATCTGGTACTTCCAATAAAGAGTTCCTTCATCCCTCCAGTTATACCAAACAGCTTTCCTATCATGTGTAACATAATTGTCAAATAAGAATAGCCAGCGTATCACTACATGACCAGACCCAAGTAAGGTATATCAAACTTCTTCATTCTGTGTTTCAAAATATAAAGCTCAAGATAAGTAGTGATATAGTTTTTGGATGACGTGCAAAATTTATTGGCAGCCTTACCTTGTGCAGGTCACGATCTATTGGTCAATGAAAATCAACAAAATTAAGATAAGACAAAGTTTGAATAAGAACTGAATAATTACCATCAGTCATCCACCAATGTGTATGAAATTAATCTCCTCTCAACTGTATTTATTTTTTTTCACTGTAGCTGGGATGTAAAAGCTTGAGTAACTTTTTCTGTTCATTACGGCTAGGATGTATACGTTAATAATTCTTGGGTCAGCTCCCTCAGCCCTGAGGCAAAATATCTGTTCTTTAATGCTTGTATTGCCAACCCATACATCATTGCCAGACCTTACAACCTAATTTTTTTCCCCATACACAGGTCACTATATATAGATATATCAAGGAAGCTGTTATGAGATTTGTGCCCTCATGTTATGTGCTACTTTGTGAAGCTATAACACACATGATAACAGATGTTAAGTTAAAGTTGAAAACCATAATCGCTCATATTACTTTGTGACATCCTCTCTAAAAGTACCACATATCTTACTGTGTATACCCATAAGTACAAGCACACCTGGTGTACCTCATACATCAAGGCCTCAACTTTGGTGGGGGTTATCTACTCAGGCAACCTGTCAAGAACTGAAACCATTGTAAGTTGAACAACTGAAACTCAAGTTGTGAAGGTCGGGGTAGCATTATGTTCCTGACCAATATTGTTTTCCTTTTCTGACTCATTTGTACAAAATACATGAAACAAATTAGGTTATAAACAATATACAATCGATTCCTTTCATTTATTTGAGATATTCAACTTTCATGTTTGATGCTGAATGGCTGTCAGACCGTCGCATGACCATTAATTCTAACATTTTTTTTTTCTGAAGCAGAAATTCGTTAAGGACAGACTTAGATTATTCACTTTTGCTCTCACCCTCCTTATGACAAGAAAGATGGTGTGTGGAAAGAGCCATTTCTTTGGAGGCTCCAATTATGGTCCGTTAACACTTCCTGACGATATCCTTAAATACCAAGCTAGTTGCTGTTCAAGGTTTCTTTTAATGGGAGGGGGGATGAGGTATGTTAAATACCTCTTGCATTAAAAGATAGAGGAAAAAAAGCAAAACCTCCCAGAAATCTAAAGCTGTTGGGTTGATCCCTACTGAAAGGTAGCTAGCCTTCTTATGACCCCTTCTGAAAGGTAGCCAGCCCTCTTAATCAATTTAATGAGATATGTCAAAGCAAATACTTCAGAAGTAACTGTTTGCATATGAATCTACTATAATATCCTCATAGGATTGATTAGGGTCAGTTTGCCTGTGCGTGGTAATAACTGCAAAATGGCACATGAGCACATCCCAACAGAGAGTTAGGGTAACATCAAAGATATGTACTGTCTTTTATTAAATGACTAATGGAATCCCTTACTTGCTGGCTACCCCCACCACTTATATGGGTGACAGGATTAACAACCGTTTTACTCACCACAACAGGTCTAACTCGTCAGTTCTCTGGACCTATAAAGGCCTAAATAAACAAACAAGCACAGAAGAGGATTCTCCACAGCATTGAATGGCTAAGGGTTTCATAAACTATCCTAAGCCTAGGAAAGGTCTACTAATTACTCTCAAAAGTGATCTGATGTGTGGAGTGGTAAAGCATCAGACTTTATGGATGGATTAATCTACACTATTTAGCATGAAAACTATCTGGAAATAAATGCTTAATCTTTGCAACTACTCTTGACTCAATTTTGAAAACCTATTTTATTAAAGATGAAACCAGTAGAAATGGTAGGTCAGAGAGCTCATACCACCAGAAGAGTGTTCTTCTGAGGCTAGAATCTTGAGGAAAAGTGGCAATAGCATTAGAATTGAGGAAAGTGGAAAGTCAGGAGATGAACAGCAGTCTCTTTGTAGAGACAAGAAGATATAAGGAATGTTTCTTATGAACTTGGTAATGGTGTCACACCATCAGACATTGATGCTATATCATCAAAGCAATTTGTTAAGTCCACATCTAATGCAGTTTGTCAAGTCAGAGTCTTCTATTAGGAGAAATTAAGACTGATTAACATCAACTTAGCTGCTTTATCACAACACTACAGATGTGTAAAGAGCGGCCAGCTCATACTGCAATGTGCTGATAAATACTGGACTGTTCATAACACTACGAATGTAAAGATACTGCAGGTGTTATTTCAAGCTGAGTCTTAAATGATGCAAGATAGTCGTGTGGAGGGAACTGTGGATGTGAACTGTACACACGAATTTGAAAAAGCTGTTATTGATAAAGAAGATTAAGAGATGGGGACCAATGGGTGTAGAATTGTAAATGCACAATTACATGCTCTCCCCCAC
The DNA here is from genome assembly GCA_032361705.1 of Panulirus versicolor. Classification (NCBI taxonomy): domain Eukaryota; kingdom Metazoa; phylum Arthropoda; class Malacostraca; order Decapoda; family Palinuridae; genus Panulirus; species Panulirus versicolor. The sequence goes on from JAUUDZ010434547.1 coordinate 9,444, forward strand.
TAACACCAACATAATGAATATCACACAGTACATGATACATTACAATATACGATAAAAAATTAATCTAAAAAACCATAGAGCACTAACCTTGTGCAAAGAAAAACAATGGGTGATGAGAGCAGCAGCAGACTGAGAAATATGGACCCAAAATTTAGATAATATTCGCAATGTCCATCTGCACACCCCCACCTAAGAAAGTGCACAAATCCAGTGTTGTAAGTAATATGTACTGTGTGTTCAGGAAAGTTTTCAGAACTAATTTGAAATAAAAGTGCGAGTTTTTTAATTAAACACACGGTATAACAGATCCTCTCTGATGAAATAAACCACAAGGAAAAGAAAATATGGTGGTAGAGGGAGAGCAACTAGTCAATTTGGCTACCAATTTCAAATTCATGATCTCTTTCTTTCAACAAAATTTACAGTGTAGTCTTGTAAAATGGCCTGAAACATATTTCCAACAAATAAGAGATTTTCATCCCTCTTATTTCCCCCTTAATCTTCTCTGCCTTTACCTAATATTATCAGAGTATCTAATATCAATGGTATATATATTTTCCTTTTTTTAAGAGAAATGTCATTCACTTTCTGCATGACTGTTCCCATTACAGTAGTGGGTGTGCAGAACCTGCTCCACTTGACGGAATCAAATCTCTACATAATAATCCAATCTAAAATCCCACTTCTACAGCTCTTTTCACTGTTAATCAAGCTTATCCAATCTTGTTCTGTGTCCACTATCACAGGTAGTAGGTCATAAAGAGAAGTACAGTACTATCAGGAGTAATGAACAGAGGGCATGGAATCATTATTTTCTTCATGTATCTGGACTGCTCGTCTTAATTCTGTCTCAACAAACTAACCTACCATACATGACTTGATATCTTACACACTTCACTTGCCTATCCTCCTATATTAAATTTAAGTGGACTTCGTATTTTCTGTCTTTTAAATCTTCTGTTTGCAGGGTTTGGCTTGTGGCAAGAATGAAATCTCAAATACTCAAATAGAGGTCAGATCCAGTTCTACTCCCTAAGCAATAATGTTCCCCTTCCTGTCCAATAAACAGGAGTTTGCTTGAAAATCTTTACACTCAAACAAGGCTTTTATCATACAGCCCTATGACCCTTTATCATGTAGTTCCAGGGTTGATCTCCAAGTAGAAGCTGAGAAATGAAGTAATTTAGAGTGAAAAGGTCCTTGGTAAGACTGTACACCTTTCAGTCCACCAACAGTGATCAGCCTTCCTGAAGGTGACTTCCCTCTCACAGCGTAGCTAACACCTCAAGCAAGGATCCCATGTGTATACAAGACCTCTATCCAGACTTATTTACTGGCTTTCTTCACAGTTCTATCCACACTTACTTTACTCACTTATATTACTTACTGTCACTCCTTCACCACCATGTGACAGCTGTGGATTCTTAGTATACTGCACTTGCAAGCTCTTTGAGTATAATTCTCTATGGTTTCTTATTTCGGGTTACCTATCAATGGATAACCACTCATCTTACTATTAAGTTTTGATTACGTTTTGTTACATAAGTTTAACATCTTTAACATATTTCTATTGCATGTTACAGATCTCCTTATTGTTTAGGTTCTATATTTATGCTTCTCTGACAAAGTCCAAGCTGCTACCCTGCATTACAGATGTACTAAAGTTTGGTAAGTTCTTGTTACATCAAACTGTCTCCAGTAATGGTGGTGGTGGAGGCAAAGACGGTGACTACAGGGGTGGTGGCTGAAATGTTGAGAGTGGTGGTAGATGTAGAGGTAGAGATGGCATCAACTGGGATGGCAGAGGTAGTGGCATAAGTGGCTGCAAAGGTGTTAGTGGTGGTAAAGGTGGTGCCACAGGTGGTGAAGGGGTTGGCAAATGTGTTCGTACTGGTGGTGACAAAGATGATGTTAGAGGTGGTGGTGGCAAAGGGGGTGATTGCAAGATGTTGGCAGAAATGGTGAAAGTGGTGGTAGAGAAAGCGCCAGTGGTGATGATAAATGCAGTTACATAACTACCTATAGAGGTGGCAGTAGTGGCTGCAAAGTGGGAAGGTGAGATGGTTGCAGAGGAGGTAGCAAAGGGGATGGCAGAGGAGATGGCATAAGCTGTGGAACATAGATGTAGGAATTGTGGCTCAGGTAGTGGTTACAGAGGGGTTGGTGGGAGTGCTGTTGCCAACGTGGTGGCAGAGGTGCTGGTAAGGGGTGGCAGAGGTGGTAGCAAGGGCGATGGTATTGTCTGTAGCAAGATAGTGAGGCATATATACAAATGAAGTGATAAGAGTGGTGGCAAAGGTATTAGCAAATGTCGTGGAAGTGGTGCTGGCAAACATGGTTGGAGAGTTGGATGAAGAGGCTGTGGAAGATTTTGGAGTAAATTGTAGAGTTGGTGGCAAGGGTGGCAGAAATGCTGGTAGCACCTGACAAAGAGGATGGTAAAGGTGATTCATATTAAAAATAAAATACTTCACTACAGTTTGAGGTATTTATGTACTTATCATGCATATCTTAATTTTGTCAGCAAGACATCATTCGATTTGTGTCCCTTCAACTGGAAAAAAAATAGTTTGTGTTCACTGCTACCTGATCATTCAGAGTAAGTGTAAGCATTCCAGTATGTCTGGTAGGAACATTAAAGATAATCATGGGAGTACACGATGTAAGGCTATCAGTCTTGAAGTTAAATCAAAGGTGTTTATGAGGTCTCATACTAGCCAGAAACTCATGATTATAACCAAGTCTATGGGTCTCACTTACTGCTACCTTTATCAATGATATAACAAAAAGTGTCTGTATTACCTGTGATGTGGCAAATTTTGCTGAGTCACATAATTCAGAGGTGATCTGGATAGCTATAGAACCCCTCACTTCCTCCCAGTAAATGACAGTCCATCCCATCACATTCCTGCAGTACCTAAATCACCATCACTATGTTTCAGTATGGGACAATTTCCTGTATTTCACTGAATATTATCTAAATCATGTTAAGACAGAGTGTGGTGCTGTATCTTGGTGTTAATCTAAGTTGTTTCAGTAAAACTCATTCATATGAGTAACACTTGGAAAATTTGGTAAGAACAAATACTCTCCTCAGTAACTGTAGTGAAGGAGAGCTTGGATCGTTTTATTGGGTTTAACGGCCAGCGACCTATAAGTAAGGTCATTTGACTGTGTAAAGTCCCTACATAATAATAACATCAATACCTATTAGTACTACTTAGTCCTATAGGGAGAAAAAAAGAAAAAAAAAATGGAAGAAAAGTAGGTAAGTGGGTATTGTGTCAACGTGGCAGCAAACACCACCCAGTGGACACAACATCCACTGGTGCAGCTGCCAGAACCACTGCGAAAAAGATAAGATAGATTAGAGATAGTCCTTCACCATAACATGAAACACATATATAAATCATGATATAATAACACCGACAACTCTTCAGCTGGACACCATAACGAAACCAGCTCCAAGCCGAACCACCCCCAATCAGGCCAGCAGCATAATGAACAAATAGATTCGCCCACCACACAACCAGCCCAGAGCGAAAGCAGTCACACCCTGAAGCCAGCTCCTTCACAGAGTCCAACCAACGAACCACCTTATATCACCTTGATTATTTCCGTTTCCTTGAGAAAGATAAACAATTGGTTAATTATGTTGTTATCATCACCAAGTAGATTGTAGATGAAGTTGGTTTTCTTGTTCTTGAAATATTCTATCAGCCTCTTCCTGTTTTCATGATGTTTCGTGCACTGTATGAGGAGGTGGTCTATTGTCAGTCTGGATTGGCAGATTTCGCAACTTATTGGAAAATTTCTGTTCATATATGGTTGTAGGTGGGTACTGTAGGTGCAGTTGAGACGTAGACGGGCCAGGACGACTTCCTCTCTCCTATTCTTCCTGTACGAGGTCGTCCAGTCCGCTACTTGTGGTTTATATTTTCTTTGTATAGTCAGGCTGGTCCACTGACTTTGCCACAGAAGAAATATTGAATACTTTCCCAAGGAAAGGCAGGAGCCCAGCTCCCGAGGGATCGGAA
>JAUUDZ010434569.1:2274-25024 GCA_032361705.1 Panulirus versicolor
AGTTAAAAAGAAATTTGTTTTTAATGTCAGTTATTTTTACTTTTGACTTAGTGACCAGTAAATCTGGGAAGTCTCTTTTGTTCTTTAGAAAAGCCATGTGATAAGTTCCATTGTTACATGATATTTTTGAAATGCAAGCTCATATTTTTTCAACCAGATTTATGCATATTGTGAAAGTTACCTTGACCTCTGACTAAATCATTTCAAAAAAGTAGGAAACATTTTGTCAGTAATATAAAAGCCTTCACTTATAGTATGGAAACCAAGTACATAATGACAGATGAGCAGACAGACAGACGGACAAACAAATGGACAAGGAGTTATCTTATGGTTGGATGATGCAAGTTGATTCAAGTAGGTGTATCTTGTATGTTCCAGTATTCCATGTCTTTCCAGTTTTGATATTTGACTCTTTTAAGTTTGCTTTAATTTAATTATAATTTGTATATTTTTAAGTTTTCTTTTTTTTCCTAAACCTAACAAGCACCAGTTATTAAGGAAGGGTTTATCTTAATTCAGTTGATTATTTTTCTTTTATTGGTGGGAGCCCCATGAGCAGTGAGAATGCTTAGCTTGTAGTGTCTAACCCACTGCATACTCAGGTGAAATTTATGTGGATTTGTCCCTTTGGACAATCATTTCACCAATGATATCAGCCATTTGCTCTTTCATGTGGTCCTCATGGAGTAGCAGAGGCCCCTACTGGTACATATCCAGCCCACTTTTTATGAGTAGTTAACTAGTTTAGATCATGTTCTCTCAGTTCCGTAGTATCTAGAATATCTCAGCGGTGTATTTTCAGATGAATGACTACCTACATCCAAGAAACAGTTATTTTTTTCATCCACCCAATGTCAGGACGCTAGTTCACACCCAACTTCAGTTTTGATTTGCTCCTTAGTCATGGTTACTTTTGTTACTTTTACAGTCATCAGAAAAGTATCACTCGCTTGTCATGCTTTACATTTTGAAACACAGGATGTAGTTTTAATAATATCAAAACTTTCTCATGGATTTCATCATATAGTGGTGTACTTGCTCTCCTTATCTAGTGATGACACCCCCAAGATAGGAAGGGTATTGGGTACAATTAGAAGGGTAAATGAGATCCTTTGTGTGGAATTGCCAGATGCTTCTATTTTCATTGTTTGCTATAATTATAATGAAAACTTTCTTGTTTTGTTAGCAAAAATACACCTGAGTATTTAACATTTGTATAAAGAAGAAAAAAAGAAATGAGTTAGTTGGTGTATGCTGATGTCCAGGCTCTTGTTGGCTGATTCAAGTAAGAGATTACAGAAGTTGGTTTGTGAGTTTAGAAGAGCATGAAGGGAAACAATGAAAATTTACTTTAATAAGAATGAAAGCATTTTTAAGTTTAGCAGTGGACAGAGACAGGTTGATTGGAATGGGAGTTTGAATGTAGAGAATCTGGAATGCTTGGATGCAGATTTATCTTTTTTCCCCCAATAAAATCTCTGGAGGAAATTTTTTCATAAACTGTCTACTTTTCTAGGCATAGTGATTCTAGCCAGAGACTGTTTTAGGTGTTGAAAGTTCCCCTTTTGATTTTTCATGACATTTCAAACACCCAACTAGAGTCCAGTCTCAAAGTTCTAGGTTCTGGACTCCGCATCTTGATATTCATAAATGACACAGTGTTTTGGGGAGTGGCTTACAAATGATCTCTTACTTAGTTTTTGTCTTTCCACTTTGAGACTGTACCAGTCAGTTTAGAAGTCATTTCATTGGGGGGAATGTGATCAACCAGATGTAACAGATGGTTTATGTTTGGAATTCTTCATTAGCCTTTTCCACAATAACATTAAGTTTAGTAACACTGTTGATTCTTATAAGAGTGCCATCAGTAGGTTTTAGTGTTAACTTATTTGATCTTGTGTAAGACATTCTTCTTAGATTACTCTGTTTGAGGAGACCATTTGCTTCACCTCTTATCCCTAATGGGAGCTATCCAAGGTCTTAGATCTCATACAATCTAAAACCACAGTGGACAGTATAGTTCCAGAATGTCTCCTTATGAAATCTCTTTTCCTAATATAATAATCTTAGGTTCTGGAGGAAAATGTAGATTCATGCAGTGTCCAAGTACAAGAATCCTGTGTTGATAAGGACCTTAGTTGGGCTGAAATTAACCCAATTCTGAAGTGCCTGGTCAAGAATAAAACTGTTGAATTTAGAAATAACCCTTTCAAAATCAATTGATGGAAAATTTCCCTATAGTAGCACTATTGTTTTTTTTTCCACATATGATTGTTGTTTCCTGCATTGACAAGGTAGCACCACCTGCTGTGTAATTCACTGAAACCACAGCTCCCTATCCACAACCAGACCCCACAGACCTTTCCATGGTTTCACCCCAGTCACTTCACTTGCCCTGGTTCAGTCCATTGACATCATGTCAACCCCTGCTTTTATTCAGTGGAATATGTTAGTAATGACCTTGACCTCACCAGAACTGTCAAGACCATTTATATGTTCATCCTGGAACTTTGAAACCTCTTTAGATTAAGAAACTGGTCCTACTTGCACAACTTTGTCTGCCAGAGCCCCATACATCAGGTGGATGGGCTGTACCATGACTTTTTGTAAAATCTTTGCCCTTAGGTAGCTCATCAGAGAGCTCTCTGGCATTCTCATAATACCTTAGTAAGGCATTATCTGAGGCTGGACTTTTTACCTCTCTCAAATGGCCATGGTCATTCCAACAGAGTGGAATGAACTCAAAAAGGCCAGATCAGCTTAATATGGAAATATTTATAGTGGTCCTTTCTTCTTTTTTTTTTCAGCTTGACTGTAGTTAACCCTTTTCCTCCAAGTGGGTTTCAACACTCTGCGTGTAGGAAATAAAGCAACTTTTGAGGAACGAAATACCTTTTTTTACAAGATAAAGCCACATGAGTGTCATTTTGTTTTACACTTCGTATCCTTTCACCCTTCCATTCTGAAAATACTTTTTTTATGCCAGCAGTGATCTGATAAACTGAATTCAGTGGGAACAAGTACCATGACAATGAGTGCATGACAACGTGATCTTAAGGGCCACTCCTTGGTAGGGAGGACCCTGTGAAAGAGCAATTAGCCAACAAAATGGTGGAATGATTATCAAAGATAGGGGGATGGGGTGGGGGGGGAGTCTGTATGTACTCCACCCATATATGGAGGTGGATAAGCACTCGCTGCTCAAGAGGTTCATCCTCAGAGAGGAAAAGTTTTCATTCTTCTAACCACATTATTTTCATGTGACAGTATAATGTTTGCATTATCATGTTGAAACACCTCATTCTTTGCTGACCATGGTGAGACCAGAGAAGAACCCTAAGAATTTTTGTCAAAAATGTAGTACATACTTGGATAATCACTACATAACAATCACTGTTCTTTTACTGCACTAAGAAATATCCTTCCCCACTCCCTTGGGATTGGGAAGCATCTTGAATGTTGTAGATGACTAAGAAGGGATGGAAATCCTCCTGTCTTTTAGTATTCCATTTTAAAAGTAGAAATGGAAATAGGAGCCAAGTGAGAATTTTCCCTCAAAGGCTCAGTCATCTCTTGCAAAGGCTACCTCAATAAGGCGAGAAAAGTGAGCAAATTATAAGAAAAATACGATGAAACTGTGGAAATATTAATAGAAAAAACTTCTTCCGATGAATGATACTCATATCTTAGGCAGAATAGAGAAAAAGGAGGAAGAGAAAAGTTTTGAGTGATTAATAATCAATTGTTGTAAAGTACATTTTGAGTTTAAAGAGCCCACTAGTTGGTGTATCCAGAAAATGGAGTAATAAAAAGAAATGATAATGTAAATAATAGTCTTACTCCATTTTCCATTTGTTGTATTGCTACCAGTTATATCAGTGCAATGTATTGAACAAGTGCAATAATCTCTCTTCATTATGTAAAGTGTAATGTTATTTTTTTTGTTGTACTTGATATGGAATAGATATTGCACTAATTTTTACTCTCCCATTTTTGTCAACAGAATCAGCTTCAAGGGGACACAACAAATCTCTAAATGTTTCACAGTCCCCCAAGGTTGAACTTAAACTTGGAACTCACTTGGAAGGTCTGTACATTATTTCTAGTACTTCATTACATATTCATTACTATATGTCATTTATAAATTATGAGTATCTTATATAGATTCCTCTGCATTCTCATTACGGTACATCATGCACCTCTCCTGCAAGGAATCCTTTACTTTTTTCCTCCATCTTACTTCTAGCTTCCTTATACACTAAACCTACTTAACCATCATATCACCTGTACTTTTTCAACCACTCCCTTCATAGTCCAGAGTCTGTCTTTGATACAAGTACACCACCGAATTTCTGGCAGCTGATGGTTCAGCACCTCCTTTAGTCCGGACAAAATTACGTGAGGGAACTTGAAATTACCGCAGCGACCAGACTAGTTTACTGGGCAGCCACAGATGACGTATGCAGGGTGCGCTTATTTACATTCTTTGCACTGCACTTGGTGGTGATATCGCAATTCTGTGAGATTCTTAGCTTATTTTGCTTGAATTTAACCCTAGCTATGGCTTCTAAGACATAGGGGAGTGTCAGTCATGGTGGCAAACATAAACACCAGTCCATATTGATCCAAGATAAAGTAGAACTGTTGAAAAAATGGACCGTATTGTTTTGGTGTGTAAGCTGTGTGACATCTACAGTATTGGTTCATCAACTGTTTATGATATAAAGAAGCAAAGGGAAAAATATTGAAATTCTATGCAGAGAGCAATTCTAAGAAGAAAATGACAATTAGAAAAACTATGAAAGATGGTAAGAGTAATGAACATGATCAAGTGATGATGGAATGGTTTTGACAGTGTCAGAGTGATGGAGTGGACTTGTCAGGTAGCATGATAATGGAACAGGGTAAGTTGTTCCATAAAGAACTTAAATTACAACATGAGTGTGACTACAGCAGTCCATGGTATACTTTAGGTACATGGGATATGTACAATTAAAGGGTTAGAGGTGTGTTGATGAATTATTATTACGTGACCACGGGTGGTCTGGCAAAATGGTTAATCTGGCATGGCTTTAGAACCAAGAGTGCCGGAAAATTGGTGGTGTACCTGTACATACTTCCTTAACACCTTTTTCTTAAAATATAGGAACAATAATAGCTTTTACCTAATCCTCAAACACATATCAAATGCATCCACTCTATCACACTTTCTCCTCCATACTTCAGCATTTCACCCACAATCCCATCCACTCCAGGGACCTTTCCTACCTTCAGCCTCATTATCACACTTTTTACCCCCCTTCTTCCAACAGGCCCTTGCACTTGTATGCTTTGCCCTCCATACCCATACATGTACCAACTGTTGCCACACTGTCTCCCACATTCATCAGTTCTTCAAATTACTCTTTCCATCTTCCTTTCATTTCTTCCTTTTAATTCAGCAATACCCCTTCCTTACTTCTCAAAGTAACATTTCCATTCCTACATCCACCTCTTTCCAGTACATTTTCTTATTTTCCCTAAACCTTTCACTCAATTTTCTTCCAAAATCATCTACTCTTTCTTTTTGTTTTCCTCTATTAGCTTCTTAACATTCTGCTAAGACATTTTATATTCATCTCTACTCTTTTGCTGAACTTCCACTGGTACATTCCTTTCAAGCAACCTAGCAAATGTATTTTTCTTCTCTTCCACAGCATTTTTAATCTCATCCATTCCACCGTACATTTCCATTTTTATTCCTATACTTCACAACTTTTATCCAATTAATTATTCTACAACCATTAACAATCACTGTAAACACGTTAAAAACTTCAATCATACATGACTGCATCCCTACATTTTACCGGAATCTTTCTGATTCATTTTCTCTTTAGCTAACAATTTTACCCCTCCATTCTTCCTTGCATCATTCTTCCATTTATCCATCATCATCACCCCAAGAACTGCACAGTCTTTGTCAACCTTTCATTGGCTGCCACATTGTTCTTCTCTTCCATCATTTCTCATCCATGTGTACCTATGAATCATCTTGTGCTGAAAAAAGGATTTTGAAAGGAATAAATCTTTCTTAGCACAGACATCCACAAGATAGTTTCCATTCTCATTTGCTCCAGGCATTCCCCATCTACAACTACTTAGCCAATTTCATCACATCCCAGCTTCACATTCATATCAACCACTAAATCCACATTTCTCTCATTCTCAAGAGTATTTAAGCACACATTCAAATTTCTCCACATTCACAGGTGCACATACACATACCCATGCATACTTCACAATTCCAGTCATTCCTTTCACCAACGCTACTCTTGATCCATTCCACTCATGCTCTGTAACTCCCTCCCATAATCTTACAGCACAACTGCAAATTCTTCTTCCCCTCTTCCCTGACAATTTTCCTTCATTTTCAATCAAACCACTCCTACTTCCACATCCTTACATAATTTGAATTCATTTCCATTTTCACTCCATACACCCTTCCCAAGGATATGGGTTTCTCTAGTCCCTGGCACATCCAAACTTTTAAATTTCTCAAAGGACTCCCTCCTTTTACACTCACAAGTCATCCCAGCGAAATACAGCACCATTACCATCAATCCTTTTACTTCCCAGCTTAACTGGTAAACAGAGGTGCCACTTCTTAGCCTTTTCTGTCTCACCTTCGACAAGTCACTGGCAGAAGGGAACTCCAGCAGTGTTTCCCAGAGGCAGAAGGGCTCCCAAATTGTCCAAAAAACTAAAAAAACCAGCACACCTCAAGAGTTTGTCTATATCTAAAAAGTTACTACAGCCTTGATGAAGTTAGTAGGCAACACCTTCCCCTTCTGTTCCATCCCTAAGGGTGTAGTAACAAGGTTATTAGGAGAAGGAGGGGTGAGACTTGAATATTCCAAAAACTACAAGAATCCCACTCAGGTACCGAAATTCAGAACTTTTCCCAACTCTTGAGCCTGTTCCTCAATAGCAGCACCTGATACCCTCCTTGTTATGATACTGCCACAGTGCAGTATCTTTCAAAGGGTTTAACTTTTTTGAAAAGACGGAAATGAGGAGGGGAAAGGTTTGCTATATCAAGCAGAAGAAAATTAGACATGAGTCATCTTTCATTCAACTGAGACTTTTTTGCATCATGTAAATTCATTAACAAGCCATTTGGCATTCTGTTATTTTACAAAACACATGGTATTTTCTGCTAAGAAAAATTAGAACACAGTCTACCTTTCATCTCCTGTTAATGGGAAAAATAATCATTGTGGAGATTTTAATGCTAGATATATCCTTTGGAAATTTCTTGACAGTAACTCTGTTGGACATCTTTATGATTTTATCAGTAAATCACCAAAATGTTCATAACTCACTCCCTGATTTGTGAACAAGGTTTGATCCCAGAAATAATAGTGAATATACATCTTTTCACAGGAAATATCTGTTTACTACCATCATGCCCTGAAGTGGGCAGTAATGATCATTGTCCAACTTGTTTGCTATTGAAAGGACCATTCAACTGAATCCCATTCGCTACGTATGTAAATGAGTTACAGAAGAAAATTCCGGGCCTCAATGGATAGACAAAGTAAGATCTAAATCATTTAACAATACATATAATCTGAAGAACAATGCAGAATATTTTAGTGATATCTTGAACCATATAAGCACTAGTTCAAATATACAAAGGTTGCAGTTTTTCCAAAATTCTTGGCTCCATGTTAGAATGACAAATGCCTACTGTATTTCAATTTCTAAAAGTTGGAAAATAAAAAGAACCACAAGAGGAATGCTCATCCTCATCAAAAGCTCAGGGTGGCATGTCTGAATGTGTGTGGATGTGATCAAGATGAAAATGAGGAAGTGATAAGTAGCAAACCTGAGAAAATGAATCTTTATGTTCTAGCTGTGAGTGAAAAAAAGGTCAAGAGTATGGGGAAAGAACGGTTTGGGAATGTCTAATGGGTAAAGTTTGGGGAGAGCTGAGGAAGCAGTTACACTGTTACTGAAAGAGGTCTTGTGGGAGAGTGCTATGGGTAAAAATGAAGGTAAACTACATGAGGTGGGTGATTATTTGTGCTTATACTGCCGGCTACAAGAGGAATGATAAAAGCACAAGAGGAGTGACAAAGAAAGGAAGGTGTATTAGGAAAAATTGAGTGTGTCATTAGTTTTAATGTCAAAGATCTGGTATTAGTCATGGGTGGTATGAATGCAAAAAAAAAAAAGGGTAATCAGGCACTTAAGGGCATAAATGAGGGGAAAGGAGTTTTCATTAAGGTGAACAGAAATGGTGAACAGTTTGCAGAGTTGAGTGCCTAAAAAGAAATCATGATTTGGAATGCATAGTTTAAATAGGGAACACATAAGTATACATGTAGTAAGATTACATTACTGAATTACGTATTTAATAATAGATATGCAAAACAAAGACTCTTGAATGTGAATGTGTTGAGTGGGGCAGCTGGTAGGATGTCTACTCATTATCTGGTGGACATGTGGGTGAAAATCTATGAAGGCTTTCGGAAAAGAGAAAGCGAAATGAGGGAGAAGTGGGCAGTGAAAGTATGTATAAACAGAATAAATTATGAAATGGCAAAAGTTAAGGGCAAATGAAGCTAGGGGGAGTGTGTGAAGAATGAGGCTACTGAGGGAAGAGGTAATCATTGGCATAATGCAGGGAGACAGTTCAACACTTGTGTAGCTCAATCCCCTGAACTTCCAAAGTCATCAGGAAGCCTTTTAAACCTTTGTAAACTGCTAGCACTCACTGCATAACTGGTTAGTGTATTCCAACTGTCCACAACCCTAATGTTAGACCAGTACTTTTTAACATCCTTTCTAACTAGAATTTTACTCAGCTTTTTGTTTAGGCCTCTGGTCCCTCTGGTGCTACACCTCTTGAAGAACTATTTCCTATTAATATCCTTCAACTGATTTAGAAATTTCAAGGCTATTGTGAGATCCTCACTCTTGCTCCTCTCCTTCATGGTGGACAGCTTTTTAGCCCTTTGCCTCTCATCTTAGCACAATTTTCTTAATTCAGGGTCCATCTTAGTTGCTCCTCTCTGTTTCCTCTTAAACAGATCCTTGTGCTGCTTTAGATAAGACCAGATTTGTGAGGTGAAATTTACTTTTAGTCTGGTATATTCTTACTTTTTCCATCAAACTTGTTTGCTTTTTCACACATTAGTGAGGTAGTATCAGGACCAGATACAAAAAAGCCTCATTTGCTCACATCTAACTATCAAGTGTCGTGCTTTGAAACAACATTCCCTATTCACAACATACCCCACGGACCTATCCACAGTTTCCTCTGACTGCTTTATATGCCCTGGTTCAATCCAACGATAGCATGTCACCCCTTGAATACTTCATTGTTCCAATTCACTCTCTCCTATGCAAACTTGTTTTTTTTAAGTTGGAGGCTCCAGTCATGGGCAAAAGTCCACATTAAGTTTGGTCCTTAACTGAAATATATAGAAGATTATGAAAAGGAAAAAGAAAAGACAAGGAAAGGTATTTATGAATTGTGGAGGAAGTGAAAAGCCTGTCTTTTAAAATATGTCAGGTCAGGGTTATTGGGAAAGACATAAGAAATGTACAGACTTCCAGAGCTTTGAGGTGTAGCGAAATGGCCACACAGTAATTGTGTGATGCAGCAGCTTGCTGAGTATGGTTTAGCTAGTGGTGGGAGCACTCATGCAGCCAACTCTCAGGGGCAAAACCAAAGTAATATCTATAAAAGAGGGGAAGTGAACCAAAATTGCAGTATAGGGCAAGAGGGACAAGTCTTAATTGATGTTAGCCTAGGGGAGTTCATATGTCAGATTGCTTCGAACTCAGTCAAGTAAGGATGTGAGAGCTGTATTCCACTTAAGATCAAATCAATCCTTTGTATAGATGGAGCAACTGTTCAGAAGAAAAGAAATTTTGACATCTAAACAGGACTCCTAGTTTCTTAGGAGGCTGACTTAGCTATTCCCATAATGTGAGGTTTCTAAGAAATAGTGGGTGTTACAGTAAGACCAAGTATGTTCACTGTGTCGAGAAGTGATATTACAGAACCATCAAAGGAGAGACGAGTTGTGAAGAGTTTTCATTAGAGATATGAGTACAAACTAAGTCTTAGAGGCATTAAACTTAACCAAATTTCGTGCACTCCAATGAAATATCCTGTCTGAGTTCACAGAGGAAGTTGTGTCGAGATGAGATGCAGATCGAGGGAGAGAAGGAGGAGCAGAATTGAAGGATGTGGAGATAAGCAGTGTTGATTCATCAGCATATGAGAACACTTGGTTATTTGAGGAGGAGAGGAAATCACTGATAAAAAGAAAGTGTCAGCAATGCCCTTTGTTAAAGACCAGAATGACCTATCAGCAGATGACAACAAGAGGTTATTGTACTTCCTTTGAATAAAAGAATGCTTTGCCTCACAGAAAACATACCTTGCAATGATTAGAGGTGGTGAAAAATGCTGAGTGGGAGTCAGAAGAAGAACAATTTCTCCAAGCCTGAAATGCCTGATGAACAGAAACAGTTGAAACATGGAGTAGAAGAAAAGGTCATCTTTATGCAACAATAACCTCTGTTATGAGTTTGGAGGAGCCAGAACAAAAGCCAGAGAAGAGTTTTCATAAGTCATTCCAATCAGAATTGGTGAGGTGCTAATATTTACACTTAGATGGGGCTGCTGGAGGGGGAGGTACTGTTAAAACAGATACATTTATGAGAAAGAGATAAGATGAACCAATTAGGAGTGAGATTGTGTAATTGCAGCGGGATCCAAAATATTAGGAGAGTGGTCACATCAGTCAGAAATTTGGGTAGGGTGGGAGACAATTTGCTTCAGATCATTGAGAATGGAAAAAGTGAGGGCTTCAATCCCCCCATCCACACGGGAAGAATTCAACAATTCCCTAGGGTGAATGTTGAAATCCTCAGGGTAGAGTATCTCACCTTGCTGGTGAGAGGATGCCGCAGTCCATGGCAAGAGTTCAATAGTTGAAGATACAAAATTTGTAGAATTAGGTGATAAATATGTGAAACAGAGGGACAGTGTGGTACTCGGGAGACATACTTTGAGCCACAAAACATCAAAGTTTGGGGACCCAAGGTCCTCGAGGAGTGTAACAAGTATGTTGAAGTTGGAATAAGCACAAACACCACCTTTGAACCCTTTTGCAAGCTCAAGCCCCACACTGAATACCACATAGCTCCAATTCCCTCTATCCTATGCATGCTTTCCACTCTTCAACCTCTTTAGGCACATTTCAGCAGACCCACTCTCTCAACCATAATCTTCTTATCAACACATTTCTCTTTTACCCTATTATTACTTAATCATCAATCCTCCCAACACACGCTGTTCTCAAACACTGATTTCCAACACATACAACTCTCTTCAAAACATGCTCATCTACAGCTCATAACTTGCCGGGACTAACATACCTTCAAACATATCCATTTTTGCCCTCTAGAAAGATATCTCTTTCTACACATTTCTCGATGCTCCCAGAACCTTTGCACCCCTCACCCACCCTTCGACTCTCCTCCACTTTCAATGTTCCATTTGCTTCCATATCCATTTCAAAAACATCTATATCAACCCTATCATGTGCCTTGCCAGAGCCATACATTCTTCAAAGCAAACACATATCCTCCATAGCTCCTGAAGCCATCATGTACCTTCTCAATCTGATGCTATGTGAATGCCACTACCTTCTTAATCACCAATTTCCCATACAACTTAACAGGCACACTTAAAAAACTTATACCTCCAGAATTTGAACACTCACCTTTGTCCCCATTGCCTTTGTACATTGGCACTTTACATGCATTCTAACAATCCTCAGGCACTTTATCATGATCCATACAGTGAAAATCCTAACTTCAACAAAATAGTTACTTACTTTCTTATGAATTTCAACTACAATACCATCCATTTCAGCCACTTTGGCACATTCCAGCTTATGCAAGGTTTTCACCACCCCTTCCCTCTTTACCAAACCACTTGCCATGACTCTCACTTCACATACTTCACTAACCCAAAGCCCTACAACTGGCAACCAATCATCAAACACTTTCAACGAACCTTCAAAATACACAATCCATCTCTTTACCTCATCCAGCTTGTTAGCATTTTCCCATTTGCCCCATTAAGTGGTGTTCCCATGTGTTTTCCTGTTTTTCTCAAACAATAACCTCCTTCCAAAAAAATCTTGTTCTCCCTGAAGTCTGCTAATACTTGCTCACCCCAACTCTCATTTGCCCTCTTTTTCAGCTCCTGCACTTTTCTGGTGACCTGTTGCTTTCTCACATCATCTGGACTCCTTCCCTGTAAGTACAGCCCATACCATTCTTTCTGTTCTTTCACCAGCAAAATTACTTTGTCATCCCAACTCTCATTACCCTTTCTTATCTGCCCACCTCCCACCTTCTGTGTGCCACACACTTCTCTACCACATCTGCACTTTCTTTAAATACATGAGAACATAAGAAAAGAGGACATTGCATGAGGCCTATTGGTCCATGCTAGGCAGGTCCTGAGTCTGTCCACCCTACAATCAACAGCCTAAACCTGTATATACAACCAACCTTTGTTTAAAGCTACCTAAAGTCCTACCTTCCACTACAGTACCTGGAAACCTGTTCCACAAATCTACAACCCTATTCCTGAACCAATATTTATCCACATCCAACCTGAATCTATTTCTTTTTAATTCAAATCCATTATTTCTTGTCCTATCCGGTGGCAGTATTCTAAGAACTTTATTCATGTTACCTTTATCAAAGCCATTTATCCACTTAAAAACTTTAATCATATCCCCCTTAGCCACCTTCCTTGTAAGTGATTCAGTCTTTTTAACCTTTATAAATAAGATTTCAAATTCCAGGGATCATTTTTGTCATTCACCTTTGTACTTTAAACAATTTATATCAACTGCATACTATGAAACCCAGAACTGCAAGATACAACTGCAACAACACTCTAGGAGTTTTATTGCTGACAGTCCTATTAATGCCCCTGAACATCCTATTACCCTTATTACACACTAATACATTGCTGCTGCAGCTTAAGATCCTTGACCAATACTCCTAAATCTCTTTCACATTCTGTTTTACCAACAGTGATATTATCCAGTTTGTTATCAGTGTTACTGTCTTGATCCACACTAAGTGTTCTGCATTTATATATGATGAATTCCATTTTCCATGTACCCACCCATTCTGATAATCTATCTAAGTCCATTTGCAAATTCACTGAATTTTCATCTGAGTCAACTGCGGCCACTATTTTTGTATCATTGGCAAATTTACTTACATTACTCATCCACTCCCTAACTTTGTTTCCTCTCACCTTTTGCCATTCTACATTCAATCTCTCCTCATACCTCTTTACACAGATCTCTTTTCCAAGTTCTTTTACTTTCACCACCCTCTTCTTACTCAAACAATTTCCTCTTTCCTGAAAAACCTCTACAGTTCTTCATCCTTTCCTCCTTCAAGTAATGATCAAACATACCATCAGCTGCTTCTTTTAACACATTAACATCCAAGAGTCTTTTTTGCAAGCTTGTTAATCAGTGTGTAATCCAATAATGACTGCATGCCATCTTTCCTGCTCATCCACATATGCTGATGTATGACTCTTTTTAAACTAAGTATTCTTAATTACCAGCCCTTCTTCAACACACAACTCCACAAGCTGTTCAGCAGTCTCATTCACAAAATTGAGTAATAGAAGCTGCCTATTTATACACTTAACTGGAAAATTACCCATTATCATATCTAAATAACCTATCACTAAAATCCAACTTTTTGCAACACAACTGCTTACACACTCACTAACTTCTCCAAAAACACTCAACTCCATTTCATTTTTAACTAAATCAGCCTGGAACTCACTTGATCACATTTTTTTACCCACTCCCACAACCCCTGATTCAGCAGCAGTACTACACATTCCTCAGCTCTCTCCTTCACATAAACTTTACTCTTAAGACATTCCAAAACTTTAATCATGAGTTTTGTTTCACTCACCGATAGAACATGAAACTTCCTTTCCTCAAACATATTACCTATCTCTCCTTTCTTCTCGTCTCTTTTCATTCTCATTCATCTAATATTAATATCATATTTTGTATTATATACGATTAATTTTTTTCTGAAATTTGTTTAAAAAATCACTGCATCTCATAAACTGAAGGTCAGGTTTTGAGTTTCAGGTGCCATCATATGATATACAAGATCTCATAAACTCTATTAAATAAATCAGTACCTTGAAAATGATCTTGAATAAGTTATCTTATACAATGGAGTCATCACTAAATTGTTGATGGAAAACAGACCATGTAATGCTCTAGATGTTACAGAGGATGATATAGTAAATTGCTTCTCTCAGTAACACCTGAAGAACTAGGGTCTTCACCTCCCCTATCATCTGATGAATTATGTTCTGCATTTCTTCGCCTTTACTTGAGGAACAAGGCTCTTCCCTCCCCTATCAGTACCTGAGGAACAAAATCTCCATGCCTTTCTCCCCAGTAGCTGAGGAACAATGTTCTCTGCCTCCACAGCTCTCCCACTAGCACCAGAGGAAAATGATTCTTTGCCACCCTAAACAGTATCTGAGGAGCCATGTCCCTCATTTTCTTACCCTTACTTGAGGAACAAGACTCTTCGCCTCTCATGACAGTACCTTCGGAACAAGGCTCAAAGCCTCCCTCACCAGGAGCTAAAGAACTGATTTCCTTGTCTTCCCTATAAGTACCTGAGGAACAAGGCTCCTCACTTCCCCCTGCAGCACCTGAGGAGCAAGACTCCTTACTTCCCCCAGTCAGTCACTGGAATCAACTTCCACTACCATAAAAACAATACTTTATAAAGAGAGGATAAAATGAGCCAGTCGGTCCATTGCATCATAAGTTGCAGTGAACGTTTCCTGCACAAGGAATAAGCAGCTGGAGATGATAGATAGCAAGCCAGGTAGATGTACGTGTGCTGTTGGAGTGCAGTAGCAGTTATAAATAGTGTACAGTTAGGAATGTGTCTAGCCCAGGAAGAGGAGTGTGGAGTAGTCATCTCATGGTAAAAATGCATTATATTATCTGTTGAATGATAGTGTGGAGTACTCATATAATGGTAAAAAATATATTACCTGTGGAATGATATGGTAAATTGCATCTTTAAATACATTTCTATACAACTCTCTTTAAAAGGTTCATGATCAACACACTAAAAATAAGGCTCATATTACAAAAAAATGGGGTCTTCAGTAAAGTACATGGAAATGGTGAAGAGCTTGGGGAATTGTGCTGGAAAAGGCCTGGTGACTGGGAATACCAGGTTTAAAAAGAGAGACATACACAAGCATACATAAGTGAGTAGGAATGATGGTCAGGAGGCACTGTTGGATCACATACTAACTGATAGAAGAGCAAAAGAAAGACTTTTAGATATAAATGTTTTGAGAGGGAAAGCTGGTGGGATGTCAAATAATTACCTTGCAGAAACTAAGGTGAAGTCTTGTAAAGGTTTTCAGATAAAAAAAAAGAAATGGTAAGATTGAGCAAAGAGTGTTAGAGTAAGCAAACTTGGAAAAGAGACTTGGAAAAAAATACCATGAGACTGAGAGTAGAATGGCAAAAAGTGAGAGTAAACACAGCCAGAGGAGTGGGTGAAGAATGAGAGGTATTTAGGGAAGCATTGCTGGCTTGTTCAAGAGATGTATGTGGCATGCATAAGGTGGGAAGTAAGCAGATTTGAAAGGGTAGTTAGTGATACGATGATGAAGTAAAGTCGCTATTGAAAGAGAGAAGAAAGGTACAGAGGCAGTAATTATTCTTTTTTTCTGTTGAAGGCTCCAGCCATGGAAAAAAGCCCACATCAAGGCCAGGCCTCAACTGAAATATAGAAATGAATTATGAAGGGGAAAAAGAAAAGGGAAAGGCTTTACAAATTTTGGAGGAAGTTAAAAACCTGCCTGATCATAGTTATTTGAAGAAGACATGAGAAGGAGGAGTGTTCCAAAGTTTCAACGTGTGGGGAAAAGAGCAATTATCAAAACGGCCCATCCTTGAGTTGCCAATGGCCACACAGTAATCAGGTGATGTAGGAGCTTGCTGAGTACTGTGTGGTCTTGCTAGTGGTGGAGGCATAAAAGCAGCCAGCTCTCAGGAGCAGAAACCAAATAAATACCTATAGACGAGAAAAAGTTAACCAAAGTTGCGGAGTACAGAAAGAGCATCAAGTTTGGAAGTTTGCCTGGGAGAGCTTATACGTCAGACTGCTTTCTACTCAACTCTGTTAAGTATGGATGCAAAGCTAGAACCACCCAAGATGTGAGAGCAGTACTCCATACAAGGACAAATCAGTCCTTTAGGGCAATTGTCTAAAAGAAAGAAAGTTTTGACATCTAAAGAGGACACCCAGTTTCTAAGAGGCAGGCTTTGCTATTTACACAGTGTGAGATTTCCAAGGAAGAGTGGATGTTACAGTAATACCAAGTGTGCTCACTGAATCAAGAAGTGGAATTACAAAACCATTAGCGGGGAGACTAGAGTTGTGAGGAGTTTTCAATAGACATATGGGTAGAAATTGAGAGGAAATCATTGAAAAAACGAGAAAAAGTGTAAGGGAGAGGACATAACCTTGAGGGACACTGCTGATCAAACGAAGAAGCTAAATGTATGAAGGAGGGGAGCTTAAAGATGAGACCCCAATGCTACACCCAGTCAAAGGCTTTGGACAAGTCAAGAGCAAATACACATAACTCCTCAAAATCTTTCAGGAATGATGACCAGACATTACTAAGAAAGTT
Organism: Panulirus versicolor; assembly: GCA_032361705.1. Lineage (NCBI taxonomy): Eukaryota > Metazoa > Arthropoda > Malacostraca > Decapoda > Palinuridae > Panulirus > Panulirus versicolor. Next base: position 19,085 of record JAUUDZ010434569.1, read on the forward strand.
AAGAATATCACCAGTGGATCTTGCCTTATGGAAGCCATACAAGTCATCAGAGAGATGACTGTGGTTTTTGAGGTGTTTAAGGATATGGGAGTTGAGGAGGGATTAAAATACTTTGGAAATGGTAGATGTCAAAGCAACAGGACAATAGAGAGGTCAGAACGGTCACCCTTCTTGTGGACGGGATGTATCAATTCATGCTTCTAAGGAGAAAGAGAAAGTTTTAGTTTTTAAATAGAAATGGGACAGACGAGCAAGCAAAGGTGCAAATTCAGAGAAACACCCCTTCAGAACACAAGATGGATTGCCATCAGGATCATGAGTCTTCCTTGTGTCCAAAGAGAGAGAAGCACTTTTCAGACAGTCCAAAAAGAGATTGCGGGGAGGAGCATAGGATTAGTAAGAGGTGGATTTTTCTTGATTCTTTCAAAAAATGGATTTTCTTAAAAATTTCAGTATAGATGCTTTTAAGTATGGTGAATATGAATCTGTGGTCAAATCCTAAAAATTCGAGCAATTGGTCAAGGAATTAGCATATTAATATCATTGTACTTAATCTAAGGGGTAATTAAAGGCTTCATAGTAAGAAATGCAAGGGTAAAGGAATGTTAGAGTCATCCAAAGTGGAGTTAAAGGAGAAACAGGAACCAAAGAGAGTTGCTCTGTCTATGGCAGAGACAGATATAGTTCCGACAGAATGGAAAAGCGAAGAAAAGTGAGAGTAACAGAAGTTGTTAGAGATGCCCTTAGCTAAAGACCAGAAAGACCTATCAGTGAATGATGAAGAGAGGTTATTGCATTTCTCTGAATAAAGGAACACTTTGCCTTAAGGATAACATGCTTACAGTGATTACGGGCAGCAATAAAAGCTGAATGGGAGTCAGAGAAAGGAGAATATTTTCAAGCCCAATATGCCTGAACCCTTGCCTGAATGGCCTCAGAACAGGAATAATTGATCATTGGATTGGATGAAGAGGACGTCTTGGAGGAAGAGGAGATAAATGCATCCATTCCCACAAGAATAACCTCTGCTATGCATTTGACAAAGACAGAAGCATCACCACATGAGACAGTAATTTACCAAAGGAAAGTCAGAAAAGAAGTTATTCCAGTCAGCTTTGTTGAGGTGCCATTTGAACAGATACACTTATGAGAGTGTGATAAGATGAACCAACTGGGGCGAGATAATGCACTTACAGTGGGATAGACAACAGGTGAAAAACAGATCCAGAATTTTAGGAGAGTGATCAATGTGGTCAGAAATATGGGTAGGGTGGGATATAATTTTCTCTAGATCATTGAGAACGGAGAATGTTGGGGCCTCAGTCTCCCCGCCATTTATAAGGGAGGAATTCAATTATTCCCTGTGGTGAACTTTGAAGTCCCGAGTATAGAATCTTGGCCTGCGGATGCAGAATGCTACAGCCTCATGGCAGGAGTTTAGTTAGCTGAAGAAAGGTATAAAATTTGTAGAATCAAGAGGTATGAAATTTATAGAATTAGTAGGAGAGAGATTAGAGGAAAAGTGTTTTAGTTGGGAGACAGACCTTGAGCCACATAACATCAAAGTGTGGGGACCCAATATTCTGAAGGCTTGCAGCAGGTGTGTTAGTGTTGGAATAAGCACAGACTCTGCCTTTGAATTGGAATTGTAGTGGAAATTATTGATGGATATGCAAAAGGTGCTAGTGAGAATATCATTAGACAACTGGGTATCAGAGAGAAGCAAGATTAACAATTAGGAAAGAGAAGTGTTTTTGGACCTAATATTAGGAGAGATACTAGACTGATGGTGTTCAGTAGAAGAGAGGTTATAAGGGAAACCATCATTGGTGGTATAGTGAACAGAAAAAGAGGAATGTCTGTGAGAGAGGGAAAGCTCATAGAAGGAGCCGGTACCACTTCTGCCTGAGCCTTCCTTCTCATTTGCTGTAGTGTAGAGTCAGGAGGAAACCCAGAGATTCTTGACACTAACTGATGGTAGGAACTAGGGGCCATAGAATTTTTGTACTTTGAAAAGCTCGTGCAGACAGGAGGTTTCAAGAGATCGATTATGAAGAAGTGAGGTGTAATTAGGTGTATGGTGCTTGTAAGAAGATGGCAGGACTAGCCCAGTAGTTCCATTTTGATGAGGCAGAAAGTAACAGAAAGTAAGTCCAGCATTCCTGACATGGAGAGTTTAAGGTGGTTCTTGGCATCGTTTTAATGCTCCCCAGTCAGGATGGTATTACCTCCCTCCTTATATATACGAAAACATACTGTTACCTTATCCCTTAAATGCTGTTAGTCATCTCATGAAGACTTGTTGGTATTATAATCTCCTGTCTGTGGTACCCATATCAGCCAGTTGTGAAGGTAAATAGAGAGCCCTGAAAGTTTTGGTTGTGTCTACTCTATAGTTCCAGTAATACATTTGAGTTCTTCATACCAAAAATTCATCAAAATTTCAAAAAATATTACAGCTAGAAGTCATGTGAATGCCATATTTTGTTTGTCTATTTTGAACAACCAGCTAATATTTTGAATCAGAAAAGTGTGTAAGGTCTGGTTGTGGATAGAGGGCCGTGGGATCATTGCATTACACATCCCTGCTAGAGAGTGGATGTGAGTGAGGCCCTTTCTTTGTCTTCCTAGCACTTCATTGCTTATTCTGGAAATGGCAAACAAGTATGGGAAAAATGGCAATAGATTGTCTGTTGGACATTGTAAGTGCTTACTATTGAGACTACCACTGAACAATTAATTTTGAGGTGAAATGCTATAAAGGCAATATGAATGGATGGTCTCAGAGCCAAAAGATGTCTTAAAAAGCTATACAGCCCAACCAACATCTTCCTAAACAGTAATTTCCCATATGTTGCACATAATGGATATTCCAACCTGTCCCAGTATTTCAAGAAGGCCATTATGAATATGCCCATGCTCTCTTCCCAAGAACTAGACTCCTGGAGCTGTCTTTATAAAAAATACAAAACACCCCTGGCACAAGCACAATGCATCCTGTGGAAAAAAGTCAGGATTGGTATCATCCCAAGAGTTTTTTTTTTACATTGTCCTGCTCCACAAAGGAGGCAGCAAGGCAGTACAAAAAACTGCCAGTTGGTAGAATTAACAATGCCCATTTTCTAAGAGGGTCTTAGTTGTAGATTAACATATTTTATGGAGTATAATAATCAACATATCCCAGAATGAAATGTCTGGGAGGATCTCACCTCTCTCAGCTGCTTAACCATGGTGATAGGATTATAGAGGTGCTAAAGGGCTAAAACAAGATGCTTAAGGACAAGGAGATATTCAGCAAGATGTTCACATCATACATAATGCCAAAATTGAAATATGCTTTTCAGGTTTGGACACTGCACCCATAGAAGCACAAATAGCCAGTAGAGAAGATCCAAGCAGTGCAACAAAGATGAAACTAGAATTTAGAGAGCTGAGTTCCAGGGAAAGGCCAGATGCCTTAAATTTGCCCTCCTCGGAAAGAAGAGGGATAGGTAATCCGATTGCAATCTTACAAGTTTTTAAAACAGTTTGATGATGCACTCAGTGGACAGTTCTTCAAGAGATGTTGAGTTAAAGCATCTGGAGTGCATAACATAAAATTGTGCAAGAAACTTTAGGAAAAAATGTCAAGTACTGTAATTTATAGTGTAGGATGAATGGCACATATTGAATGAAGACATTGTAAATACATAAATTGAGAACCTTGAAAACAATTGGAAAAATTAGATGGTTATATACCTTCTTAACTAACCGATGACTACACTGTTGTAAATCAGGATATTTCCAATGTCTCAACAATAAATAGGTTAGTCCCCCAAGGAACTGTATTTGCACCCCTTCTGCTCCTCGTTCTTGTAACTGATATGACACAGACATGAAACACTTTCATACCATCCTTTATGGTGATATTAGAATTAGTATGAAAATTCTGTCCGTCAAAGACTGAGAAACTAGAGTGACATAGATAAAGTCTTCCGCTGGAAACGTTTTTCATTGGGGTAACGTTCCAACTCCTTCAGTGTTGAGAGAATGAAGTAATTGAGAACAATAACAGACAGACACAGGTATCATATCATGACTGAACAGTGTGAAAGGCCTCAAAGTCATAATGTCGAACAGCTTTACCTCTTCCAAAAAGACTGTAGGTTGGATCATTTGGACCTTCAGCAAAAGTTATTTTGCCCTCCAAGGTGCTGATACTCTCATGAATAGAATGGTACTATCTACTGACATCAACTTACAAGGTGGGTGAAATTGTAGGGTTGAAAGTGTTCAGAGATACTTCATATCACTACCTCAGCACAAGATTTCTAGAGGGCCAATTAGAGGGCCAATTTGCCCATCTACTCAGACCCAGGCCTGGACTCTTGGAATTCAGTGTTCATAATGAAATGCAAGTCTTGTAGCACATGCATGAAATATTCTCTTGAGTAAAAGACTTGATTCTGGCATAATTCCCCAAAACCTGAAACTGATTCACATCACCCCATTCCTCATAGGTGAAAAATACTGTTAACTGATAGTTTTATCATCACTCATCATTAAAATCTTCAAAAGAGTTCTAAGAGGTGAGCTGACTGAATTTACAGGAGTGAACAAACTTTTTTTTTTTCCATGTTGACCAGCATTACAGACAATATTTACAGTTAACTCAAAAGTAATTCACTGGTGATTACTTATACAAAAATTTTCTCTGACTTCAACGTTGTTAACAAGATCCTCATTTGTAATAGGAACTAAATATAGCATATTTTCGTACATGAAGGTTTATCATCTTATTGTATATGGGCACTATCATGCAGATGTAGATAAAGTTCACACCTTGAACCACTAGAAAGGGATTCTAACCACTTAGATAATGGTATGTCAAATTTTATTGTGATAGAATAATTTTCTTTGCTAATTTCTTCCATCTTATCATAGTCTTTCATCTTTCCCTGGTGTCTCTGCTGGGTGCCTATAAACTAATCCCACTGTTATTTTCTTTAGAGACTTATCTTTGATTTTTATCAATAGGAAAATTTTTCAGCACAGAATTTAGATATGCTATAACAAAGAGCAAGACACCAACACCTATTTTATATCCCCAATCATTGTTCACTGTAGTGTACCCAGAAATGACATATTTTGTGAGGAAATCTCTATTTCTAATATCTTGCTAAAATTCTGAAATACCAATTATATCATAATTATAGCATTCTTGACCATGACGCACTTACGGGCTGCCCAGGGTCAAACAAATAGGTTCGAATCCTTGTTGCAGTAATTGGTCCATGGTCAAAACCTAGCTGTTCATCTGCCCTTAGGGGTTGGTCGTTTCGGCTAAAAAGAAGGATCTTCCAATACAATTGTCACTAAACGAAAAAATTTAGTACAAGAATAAGTATGAAATTCACATCAGTGTGTGATGCCAAAAGGTTGCCAGGTGATCTAAACTGTTTTTAATTGGACAACTTGAGAACAACATGCTTTTCAGTGGAGATAGATTTCAACTCCAGTATGGAGAAAATGAAGAAATCAAAAACAGCTCAGTATACCGGACAGAGCAGGCACAATCATAAACCACATGCATAATGTGAAAGACCTTAGAATGATAATGTCTCATGACCTAACATTGAGCGAACACGATAAAACAACAGTTGCTTCATGCAAAATGGATGGGAGGCTGGATCCAGCAGACCTTCAAGATAAGGGAAGAAAAGCCAATGATGATATTATTCAAGACCAATTCTTTCTTAAATTGAATATTGTTTTAATCTAATGTCACCCAACAATTCAGGTGAAATTGTGGATTTAATAACTCTTCAGAGATCTTTCACAGCCCTTATGAATGTGGTAAAGGAACTAAATTACTGGGATGAGTGAAATCACCGTGGCTGTACTTCCTGGAGTGCAGATGGGAGAGGTATATTATCAAAAGTACCTGGAAAATCCTTGAAG
>JAUUDZ010434581.1:0-13475 GCA_032361705.1 Panulirus versicolor
ATAATAATAATAATAATAATAATGATAATAATAATAATAATAATAATAATAATAATAATAATAATAATAATAATAATTATAATAGTAATAATGAAAATGATAATAATAATAACAATTATGATAAAGTCTCAGACGCGAGTGTTCAGTACTCAGTTCGTCAGACACTTTCCCTTTGTTGCTCACGACCACTGGAGGTCTAGGGTAACGACGTTCTGTACTTGCATTATCTACTGGACAACTGTGACAGTTGCACATTACAGTAGTTTGATCTAAACTTCATCACAGAACATTGTTAACTGCTTACCATCACCTGACCTGCACGCCACAATCTTCTTTGAAAAACAATAGCAAATATTGTCGTTCAAATCTGGCCAACGCCGAACGCGTTGATATTAGAATTCCCCTATAAATACATGTACTCTTTTTTCTCGTATATCTACAAAGGTAGCCAGATATTATCATAGATTTGGTAACTGACAGTCGTAGCTACAATAGTCATGTTAAAAGGCAAAGAAAATATGAACATTTTGACATGCTCAGAAATAGTAATCTATCCGTAAACACAACTTTTTGTTAAACATTTTCTTATGTAATTTATCTGTTATTGGGATGTGGAGTGTGTGGCTATATAGTAGCAGCACTCAATATGAAACATAAAAGATACATACTCTATTATTGGGATGTGGAGTGTGTGGCTATATAGTAGCAGTACTCAATATGAAACATAAAGGATACATACTCGATCATGTGCTATACTGACACCAACCTGCACGCTGGGCTTCTGGTCATTCTAACCCCAGGACAATAGTTCGAGCCCCACAGGGATGATTCATTGCTCGGGAGGTGAAATAACTAAACAACTGTGAAATTATGGAAGGAATTCTTTTTTCTTCCTCCAGTTTTTAGGTTAGTTGGTTCTGTTGAAGGGACGGGCAACGTCTGCCAACACGGACGAGTTATTCGTTTACACTCAATTGAGCGGGAAATTATTGAGCTGTTGTTGTGGCTCATACTAGACGACTGCGGTTGCTGAGCTTACACGAAGTGAGCGCTGATGCTGAGCTGACACGAGGCGAGTGATGATACTAAGCTCACACGAGGTGAGCGAGAATACTAAGCTCACACGAGGCGAGTGATGATACTAAGCTCACACGAGGTGAGCGCTAATACTAAGCTCACACGAGGCGAGTGATGATATTAAGCTCACACGAGGTGGGCGCTAATACTAAGCTCACACGAGGCGAACGCTAATACTAAGCTCACACGAGGCGAGTGCTGATGCTGTGTTCATACGAGACTAGTGCTGAAGCAGACCTCGCATGTGGCGACTGCTGATACTGAGTTCCCACAGAGTGAATGCAGATGCTGAGTTCACATAAGGCGAGCGTGCTAAGTTCGGCACGCTGATGGCTTTGTTAATGTTGATCTTAGGCTTGTACAGGAGCTGAGGGTTATATAAGCTAATGATGTAAAAGAAATTCCTATTTGCAATGTACTTTTTCTAGGGTTATAACAAAATAGAATTGCAGTAGATTCAGTATCAGTATAAACTAAATAAATACCTCACTTCAGATACACAAAAGCCTCATTTTTTTCCTGAAACAATCGTTAGATATGATATTAACATCTTGTCCTCGATTGATATACTTGTTATGATCTCTGCGATGATCATACTCTGGCTATAACAAGAGTATGACAGCTTTTCTTCCTGTGCCTCAGGAACAAACCGGAGTAAAGAACACAGGAGTTACACTGCAGGTAGTGTGTACACCAGTGCCATCATGACTAAGGTTATTGTTTACTGGTAACTTGGCGGGAGGACACCGCTATGGACAGTGATGTTATGTTTGAGGCGTTACTATCTCTGGTCCTCAGGTGGACACCACGGTACAGTACCGACTGCTCGAGTAGCTTGGTCTTAACCCCAGTCTGCTGATCTTGTTGTTAGGTGGGCTATGGGTTGAAGCATGTCCTGAGAGAAGCAAAGATCTCTCATGCATAAAAGAAATGAGTAAAGTTCAGTTTGCACTATCATGGTGAGATGATTGTCATTGTGTGGTTCGGTTACTGTAGTTATGTTTATAGTTGAAGTAGAAAGTCAGAACGAGAGGGTAGCGGGACTGTGTGTATGTCGTCAAAGGTTGACTTTATCACCACAATATTCAAATGAATTAGAAAATATCCGGTTAGTCTCCTCGACAGCAATACTATCTTGTTGCAGTGTGTAGTGATCACATTATTTTGAATTATGCTCACGTTAGTTTGACGAAATGTATTCACCTTTTTTTCCAATTACTCTCGCTCATTCAGTGATCTTATTCGCCCTCACAAGGATTACGTCTCTCTTACTAGAAATGAGGAAGAATGTTTCTTTATTTTCTGAACGGATACAAGTGATACTGCTTATTAAGGACCCAGTTCACTGAGCAGCATGCATATGTATGCTACATTCCAAGACACTGTTCATGTTGTATCGTCCTACCGTTACCATCCCTTCCATAAGCAATCTAAACAACAATGGTGACATCACACACCCCTGATGCAAACCCACCCTACCTCAACCTCCTCTCCTCCTCCTCGCACACATGCCATATTTTCTTGATAAAAACCCTTCGCTGCTTCCAGCTGTTTTCCTCTCACACATACATTCGCAAGTCACTCCACAGAGCATCTCTATCATCTCTACATTTTCTCCAGATCTATAATCTTTTTAAAGTATTTCTTGCACACCTCCTTTGCCTTTCCTGAATCCACATTTTTCGTCAATAGTCTGTAACTCTGTGAATGGCACCACTTTCTCAGTCACTACTCTTCCATACAACTTAACATCTACACTCAGCAAACTTGTGCCTCTGAAACTCAAGCATTCACTTCCGTCTTCCATTCATTAACATTTGGCTATATAGAGGCAGTCTGCAGATCGTCATGCACCTCACCATGATCCATCCATACAATGAAAATCCCAACTGACCAATCAGTGACACAATCAACTCCTCTCTTTAGAAATTCAACTGTGGTGTCATCCACTCTAACTGCTTTGCTGCATTTCATATTACACAACGCTGTCACCATCTCTTCCCTTTTTACCAAATTTCCCCTCCATGACCCTCTCACTTAGCATACCTCCACGATTACAGCATCCCACATCTACCACCTTATCGTCGAACACACTTAACAACCCTTCAGAATACTCACTCCATTTCCATTTCATTTCATTTCTACTTGACGCTAGAGATGTTGCGGTTTCAAATCAAAATAAATCGGCTTTGTGATATATCATCCACATGATATTCATCCAATATGGAGCACTGAGGTAGCCGTTGATGTGACGTACCTAGATCAGGTCTCTGTAAATCACCGTATTAGCAGGGATCGAACTCAAAGCTCTTAGCATCCAGTCGAATCATATGATTACATTAATGATCCAATTGTCATAAGAATCTATCTAATAGGTTTTAAAAAATTAATATTTATAAGAATGTGAAAACAATTAAATGTAAATGGAGGTATTTTACCGTACATGTGTGGAAAATAAAAGGTGTAGAGTAAGAGGGTGTTGGAGAGGTTTGGTGAGTTCGTCCCTGTCTTTGATGGGAGTTGAGGTCCTATATGATGTTCAAAATATTAGTTTGGTCATATAAATGACTTCGTTGATAGGCAGCCATGGTGTAGTCAAGGTGAAACAATATGAGTGTTAGTGGTTTGGTGAGTGTCTGGAGGAACAATACTTCTTATGACATCTGATGATTTAAAGGTAACTACAATGAATTTTTGTTGAAGCGTTGGCATATTACCGAGGCAGACTGAGGTTGCTAGGGCTTGACGTGCTACTGTTACTGTATACTTTATTCGTCTTTATAGCAGAGCTTCTTTCGAGATGCCTCCCTGTACTTTTGACTTCTGTAAGCATCTGGTTTGCTACAGACTGTCTTCATTATTGATTGTCCTGCCACATCCCGAGAGGACATATGTTCCATCCTCTTCTGCTTGTTCTCAGCCCCACTATTGCTTCCCACTTCTCTGTCAGATGCCTTCCCGTCTCCCCACCATCACCACCACTTCCTCCTCCTCCGTGCTCTCGTATCGCACCTCATCAGTATTTACCTGAATGAAGAGCAACGTTCCTAGACAAAAGATAAAACGTAGAAGTAATCAGCAGACTCTTTGCGCCACCTAATGATATCTCCTCTGAATCCTGTTCACCTCCTCCTCGTGTTATCTTTTTCTCCGAGTTGCCTCCAGCTTTGAGTGAAGCAGAGCTCAACACAGATATTTCATTAACGTGAGCTTCCCCTTCCATCACAACATGGAGTTGGGGAAGACGGTAGTGGTAGGTGAAAGGACCAAAAGAGAAGACTCAAATGGATTAGATACCATTAAAACAGCCTTTATTAACATGTAGCGGGCAACTCCCTCTCCTTATATAGAGCTTTATGTTTTTACCTGAATATCATGTGCAATGCCAATCTTCCAGGTTTTAGATAATGATATGAACTTGGAGGCAAATGTCTATCACTCATAAATAGTTAATCTTTATACTGATGGTCCCTACACTCAGTACACCTGTGGTCCCAGGTACTACTTCATACACCACTGGTCCTTCCTCGTAAATAAGTTTTTGATAGTTTTGTCCAGGTGTCGATGGCTGTGGCTGGCACATGAATCATTCGTCCCACAAACAAGTAACTGCTGTGCAATATATGGACAGTATCCTAGATACTTGTCTTAACTTTTCCCTTCAGGTGGAGTGTAAAGAATAATGTTCTGTGAAAATGACCGCATGTAAATGATACATTCATATGCGGCAAGAATTTTCAGCGACGTTTATGAATATGAGTAAAGCATTTAGGAGTCCACTAGTGTATGGCCCTAGTTGGCTACGAAGCTAAGAATATGAAGTGTGAGTGATATGTCACCATGTCTATCATCCTCTCATGTTGCAGAACAGCATCTGGCTTCCATGAACAATGTCAGATGCTTTAAAAACTAGACAAAGTTGGTTATGATTTTGTGAGCAGAATTTAGTTCAATAAGATGAACCCCAAAACTTCCCGAACACAGTTTTGTACACTAGGGAAACTATATAGATATGATGATGAAATGAAGGGTAAAAATGTTATGGATATTGGACTGACGAAGATGTGAGTTAGACTGAACCATTTATCAATATGGATCATCAGTGTTGGGAAATACAAACATGAGATATCGTGCTCCAGAAGCAGGCCACACCATCCTTGAGGACTATTCGTACCCCTGTGATGTCAACAAGATGGAGTGATGTCCCATTATGGATATAATGTGAGGGAATTTTTGAACATTCATTTGCCTAATTACTGGAGCGGTCGCCTGGGACCAGCATAATGGGCACTTTGCTCGTGCAACTTGGCGTTCCTTGAGGTTTATCTGGGTCATGTCTCAGAGCGCTGGTTTACGTTGACAATCTTGGTGACAATGACCGCCTCACGCAGCATGTCAGGATATAACATATGATGTTCCTAGGGCGTCTCGCGTGACGGTGATGGCACTGTACACACGCACCGGTATGGACGACAGTTACCCTAATTATCTGTTGCAAGTACAACAGAGTTACAGTATGTAAATAAATATCTTAGTTTCTCAACATCAGAATTATCATTCAAAGTTGATTTGCAAAAGCTACCGTGAAACAATCATTTTCTATCTTCCCTGATTTGTAAAAGGGTGAATGTGTATGCAAGCCACAGGGGCCCCAAACTCAAGAAACGTGTTACATTCTTCCTGTACATATAATGCCACCTGTGGCAATAGAATACTATTGATAACCGAAACTAACAAAAAATCAGTGTTTATCAAACATCACAAAAATGTTATTAAGTCGTAAAGTTATTTTTATAACTAAAGACGCCAAATCTTAATCATTTACAAGCATTACATGATATAGTTGTGAAAATGAAAGTCACGGGATAAACTTCGTCGAGTAGCTGAAAAGGAGACATAAGATTTATAGGAAGGTTAAAACCAATACTAGACCATGTAAACGGCTAGAGGTAGTATGACTGTGTGATCTATGCATGGTATCATAAGAGTACATAGAATTCATTTTGATATTAGACGTCACGGAGAAAAGAAAAAGTAAAGTAGCAACAGTGTTATAGATCACTCTTAAACACCCCCCCCCCCACAAAAAAAAAAAATCATACTGAAAGGCAGACTTTCATTTTTTTCATTATCAATGGAATAATCGTAAAAGTAACTTTTTCAGTGTAATCATATCCCACTTTTTAAAGAAAAATGATTGCAAACTAAGGAGCACTTTAAGTACACGATAGCTAATATCATCAAAATTCAGCAATAAAGTGATCTTCACTCTTGTGCTAAAAATCAGGTTGCATCAGGCTGAATATATCACTGAACATATTACTTACATCATCACATATATGATGGAAGACAACGCTCGACCCAACATAATGTTCTCATACTGGTCGGCTGGTTGCCTTGGACAGGACGTATCTGGCATTTCTTTTCTCTATTCCAAAATCACACCTTTTGATAAATCTCATTCCCCATAGGGAACTGGAAGCATAGCTTCTTGGCCTCTATAGAACTAGGTTTTCCTGCTGATTGCCACAGTAAGCCCCATGATGGTTATATTTGCTGAGCCATCTGGTGAGGGCCACAGTAAAGCCTATGACGGCCACTTGTGCTGACCCTGCTGGTGAGGGCCACAGTAAACCCTACGACGGCCAATTGTGGTGAGCCTGCTGGTGAGGGCCACAGTAAGCCCCATGATGGTCACCTGTGCTGTGCCTACTGGTGAGGGACACAGTAAACCCTATGACGGCCACTTGTAGTGGGCCAGCTGGTGAGGGCCACGGTAAAGCTCATGGCGGTTACCTGTTCTCGGCCAGCAGGTAAGTTCAACAAGAGACCCTGATTACAGACGGGCCTTTTTGTAACCCCAGACTTTCTAGTCAACGGCCATCTCCCAGTATCAACTTTTCCACAAGATGGATGATATTGTTGATGTGTCTTTGTTGTACACGAGTCCCAGCAGCCACGACTTCCAGTCTTGGCGGCCAAGTTTGTGAGGCTGCAGCGTCCCTCTGGTCCTGGTTTGTTTGCTGCAGTGAGATGAGACAACACAGAAACGAGGAAGCCCAAGAAAAACAAATAAGTTTATATGAAAATCTGAAATACATCGTTTCCATTTCGTCATTTACAAGTAAAGACAATGACTTATAGATCAAGAAACATATATGGTCAATCGTCAGTCTTCTTAATAGGTCAGCATGGGTAGCAATGCTTCCATCAATCTTCTCAATAGGTCAGCAGGGGTAGCAATGCTTCCATCAATCTTCATTAATCAGTTGAGTAAGAAGAGCTAATGCTAAAGAGAACTGGTATGAATCATTCGTATCCTAATGGTAGAGATAAAGCAATTTGGTAATATATAGCCAGAAAATATAGAATTTCCATAGATGTAGTCTCCGATGTAAACTGTTTATCTTCTGACGTCATGAACAGTGTTTCTAAAGACTGAAGGCTGAAGTCCAGGCTCCACTGATAACTACTGTAAGAACAACGAGTAGTTGTAACATCTTTGTTGACGTGGAACCTGACCTCACACTAACATGGACGGGTGGCTGAAGTCCACAGCAATATCAACAGTCAAACCAAAGCACAAAAGTTTATTGCAGTCATCATGTACACATCATAATGACATAATGTTTAATGGTTGTCTGGGCGACTCCGTTCATCCCAGCTTCTTACTTAGCGATGCGTGTCATCGAGCGGTTCAGTTAAGGTGCCACACCACAGCTTGTGGCGTCTGGTTAAGAGACCTACGTCGGCCTCAGGACTTAGCATGCTACCTAACTATTTGTATATCTTCACTCTGCTTGTGTGTGTGTGTGTGTGTGTGTGTGTGTGTATGTGTGTGTGTGTGTGTGTGTGTGTGTGTGTGTGTGTGTGTGTGTGTGTGTGTGTGTGTGTGTGTGTGTGTGTGTGTGCGTGTGTGCGTGTGTGTGAGTGTGTGTGTGTGTGTGTGTCTGTGTCTGTGTGTGTGTGTACCTACATACATATAGTTACTTGTGCAATATGAGGAGGATACTCTGCATCTGTCTATACTGTCTATACTTTCAATCTTTTCAAGACCTTATATTCTGAATGCAATCACAGTTTCATAACTTTGCTTATTCAGTTCATCCAAAAAATCGATCATCTTTTCTAGCAAGATTCATTCTTAATGTCTTGTTTCGATATCAGGTTGCCCTCCCGCGTCATCTTTAAGTGATCACTGTTGACATTGTCAAATTAGTTCAGAAACTTTATTTTCCTCTTTTCCATGTTGTACTGCTCTTTACATCTTGTTATCAGGCTATTATGTCTCTAACATTTTCTCCACAGCGCTTCCCTATGTTCTGATGCCTTTTGACACTTGTTTTTAAAACATATCCTCCTTTTTTATAATTTTCCCTCTGTATTCACTTCCAAAAGTACCTACAGACCCTGCTTTGAATACTGCAAAGAATCTTCAGAAACAATGTTTTTGCTATTCTGTCTCTGATAATTCATTTTCCAGTTCATTTTCCCCTAAAGATTGTTCAGCTGTGTGTAGTCTCCACAAATGTGTCTCCTTTCTGAGTCAGGTTTCTACTTTCCTGTTATCCTGTATTCATCAAGCGTGTCTCCTTTCTGAGTCAGGTTTCTACTTTCCTGTTATCTTGTATTCGTCAAGCGTGTCTCCTTTCTGAGTCAGGTTTCTACTTTCCTGTTATCTTGTATTCATCAAGCAGGTAATCAGATCCAAACACTACATGATCACTTTTTTCCCAGTGGCCTATTATATCTAATATCTCCATGCTATCATACCTAATGATAAGATTTGGCATTGACAGTGAATCAGGTCTTACTACAGTCTGCTCAGCATCATGTTCAAACGAGAAATTATCTGTATGCATCTTTGGGTCCGATAGACGCATGGATAGTGATAGTGTGGGGGATTAATAACATATAATTGATAGATGGTCAACAGATCATGGTGATACAGGGAAAATCTCAATCTGTCAGCAGGAATCAGATGGTCTAGAGAATGGACACGTCTAATATCAAGTTCTTATAATGAATAGTTTTCGTGTTATGTTGATAAGGATAACTTTATGTACCACTTTCTAGATTTTTTTTATCAATAAATACTTCCAATTTTTCCTTTATTTTCATGTATGAGCAAGGTAAAGAAAAACTTGAAGTTCAGATACATCTTTTTGTCAATCAATTGCATTTAAAACGTTTTAGATTTTATCCACCGGATCTCTTGGATCCAATATAGTAAAATCGTCCATACTTGTTGACGGTAATGCTTCTGAGTTTACATTCCTCTATAGATTCTAAATTATCAACAGTATCACGTGAGATTTCCATATAGTGTTCCCCATTATGTTTTGCTTAAATGGATCATCCAGCAATATTCTTTAACTTTTGTCTCTAATTAAGATGGCCGGTCTTCCTTCTTCGCTTCTTTTTCTTTCCTCGTTCCCATATCATCTCTTTCGGGTGTATTTGGTTGAATTTTATCCCTTTAGTGAGTTTCGTCTCTGCTCCTCGAAAAATACCTGGTTTTTTCCTCAATTTTGTTTTTAAGCCTCATGTCTTTTCCACAATTATTTCTAGAATTACTGTCACTCCTACTCTAACATTGCTTAATATTTCTGGCTTCACTCTCCTGGTGGCGGGAGTCATCTGCTCTCTAGTTCCTCTTGGTTTTTCCCTTTTTTCTGTTTCTGACATTATTCTTTATATCTCTTTTGCTCTTCCACTGAGCTATAACTCAGCTAAATTCTTCATTTTCTTCAAGCTTCTTAGCCTGCTTAGCTTCTTTTTTGCCGCACATCAGCATATTGCATGTAACCTCTACGTGTCGCCTGCTTCTGTCTTGACTCTACCTATTCTAATTTTCTTTTTATCTCAGAAATTTGTATTGGTCAGGTGTATAGTCTTCATTATATTTCATGGTCTTTATTTCTTCCTTCGTTATCTTCCTTTTTTTTTAATGATCCTCCATTCAGAAGATCAGCGACGACTGATGTCTAGTAAAAGTCCTGCCCCACTAACTCCCTCAGTGTTGATGTAGCCCGCTCGTCATCTCAGCTCTGCAGCAGAAATTCATCCACTTCCGTAGGTAAGAGTCCCTCAAAAATCTTACCTTACTACTTGAAACAGCCTTGAAATATAATCCATATATTTTCCTATTTGATTTGTCTTTAAAAGTGTATACTGCACAGATAAACACTTCCTGTAGGAACAAATGATAAATCATGAACATATACTTACACACAGAGAACATTCATAACAAACACATCACAATTTGCCGGCGGCTGTTGTATCTCAGACGATAGCATTTCCACTAGTCCGCTCATGTTTAATCAATTACTCTCATGTGATGACATAATGTTTTATTCTCCCTCAGAGGTGTGTCACCACATATGTGTATGGTTAACCTTATAGTTGATATCACGACCAATAAAAGTTTGTCGTTGGATGACCCAACGGTTACACCACATGCGTCGTGCTGGTGTCCTCATAAGACTCCGGTGACCAGCACAGTGTCCTGGCGACCATCACACGCACGTTGTGAAGTGTCTCACAGTAACTGCATTGAGTAGCACACGTGTGTAATGGGGTTTCCTCACATTTACCCCTATGACCATCACCTGCATGTACTGGGCGTCTCATTAAACTAGCGATCAGTCCATGTAGGAGACTAACATATTGGGATCTACCTCTGGTAACTATATACCAGTACTTATGCGTCATGAGATATCCTCACGTTAGTCTGGGGATCAGTACTCATTTCTGATTAGTATCAAAGGACCTGTGCATAAGACAAGTATCTGTGAATATTGTTGCTAGGGAAGCACTAAGGCAATCTGTTTTCTACTAGTGCGATGTTTTCTTCCACACAGCAGTAGGAAAGAAGAAACAAGTGTCATTTTGGTTGGCATATATGAACATTCTCGTAATCTCTCCTTAATTTCCATGAATTATCGTATATGGACACTAATCATAAAAGAAAATTTACGTTTCTCTTGTTAAAATCTGTCGCACCTGATAAGATATTTTCTTTTTTCTGTAAGGAAAAAGTATGAAAAACTTTACTACCATCAAATGAAAGTTTAAAGATATAACAATTCCTCGAGGAAAGCTGGTCTGCCTGTGTGTCTGCGTCTTCAGCCAGTGACCAGCAACCAGTACCTACCCTCACCAAGGAATATTAGCATTCCAGTCTTTGTTGATATTCTTTATCCTCAGATCTTCCCTGGCGCTTCACCTCCAGTAACTAGATTCTACCTGTGACCGTCCCTTGAGTAATGACATAAGGGTCATATTTTGTGTTTCAGGCATCAGATGGTCGTTAGTTTATCTCTGGTTGGACTCATGTGATATTGTCTGGTTGGGATTCTCATGCTCCCACTGGGATCTCCTGGGAACCATAAAACTGGTTCCTGAGGCATATGAATAGTTCCATAGACAAGAGTTTATTTGATCTTTGTGTCAGAGGGTGACTGTTTCTGTCAGTTAGAACTTATATCTATTGAAAGAAATTCATTTGTTCCTAAGAGATCTCCCTTATATCTCTTCAAGGAACACATTAACTGGACCCACAAAGGCATCCAAAAATTTAGAGGGAAACTGAAGGTCTAATTTGAATCCCCTTTGGGGTCGGTAAAGGAGTTTACAAGGGAATAAGCTTCCGCTGCAAGAGAGTAACTCCCTCTTTTAGAACGAGTGCCAGATTTTCCATAATTACGTCATCGTCATCCTCATGTCTGATGATGCGACCTGGAAGCTGCTGACTGATATATTTCTTGATTATGTTTAGGTCATCGGAAAGTTGCCAAGACTGGCATGTCTCATACATGACGGACTGGGCCTATGTTCTCAGGAAGGGTGATCATGAGAACACATAAATTCACCAGGTAACATGGATTCTTTGATCGGTTCTTGGTGATATCAAGTGCCTTCCAACGAGTAACTGATATCTTGTTGGAAATGAAGGCTTATATCTCAGTTTTAGATGAGCGAAACTTACCGCTGTTTTCGCATATTCTAAGTTTTAACTATTTTTCAAGGTCTTTATTGATGAAAGTTACAACACAAAACACTTCTTAAGTACCCTCATTAACGTGGTCAGCAGTCAAGTGTCCCTCAGTATGATACACAACCACATACTATCATGGTCACCGTCTAGTGCTCTGAGTCCCACTATCTCGAAAATCTTCGAATCATTTGCTTAAACATGATGTCTCACAATCTTCTCTCTGCTAATCATCGTAGCTTTCGTAATGCCAGATCCATCGGTAATATTCGTTCGTGTATCAGTAATGTCTGGTTATCCTGACATAGAGACTGTACGGAATCCTGTGGTGCAGTGCTTCGTATTTTTAAACATTTTGACAGGATGTGGCATCGAGATCGAATCTCTGAGCTTCTCTCTTTTCGTCCCCCCTTCCCCATCCACTCCCTTCCTCAGTTTTCATATATTTAGCTTCCTCTCTGGAAGGTCTATGTCTGTGATTGCTGATGAATTAACCTCTCTATCCTTAGATATTGACAATCGTGTAAATCATGGCTTTGCCTTGTTTCCTACGCTCTCATTTCCTTAAATCATTTGTGTTCTTTTCTTCAGCAAATGACCAAATGTACTCCTACGTTAAAGGATCAACATTGCATTCCTCCACTTTCTGCTCTATTTAATCCCTGACCACTTGTATAAACTCAGATTACGACAAGATTTCCCAATGGGGCAGCAGGAACCTAGGTAAGATTAAGTCCTTTACGATCCAATTTCTTCCCACTTCGTTTTCTATCATTCCTCTTATCTTCTCCATCCTTTCATGGCAACATAGTTCCACCTGTCACAGCTACTCCACCCGTCGTCGCTCCTGATGAGGCTGCAGCAGAGGAACATACCTGTATTGTCTGCCACTGTGTTCTATAAAGAGCTACCCATCAAAGTAGAGCCTTTGTTTCGTTTAAACATTTAAGCTATTTCAACCTCATTTACCTACCCAAGTTCTTCTGGAGTGGAAGAGAGCCTTGTGCTTCTCCTGGTTGTATTAAGAAGACAATAATCTAGGAAAGAGACATAGGGAGATGTAGAGTGGGAGAGTGAGGTAAAGAAAGAAGCTAGAGAACTGGCACACAAACATGAAGAAAGGAAATGGGTGAAGTGGTTTTGTATGTAAGGAAATTGAGAAAAGAAAATAGCCAGAGAAACAATGTCTCATATCTACATTGATGTGTCATGTGAAATAATGAAAATTAAGAACCTCGATGATTGTAAAGAAAGCGAACTAACGAAAAAAATTAAGAATTTATATCCTTTTCTTTTTCATTACTAAAGATTAGTGTGTAAGTCAGTTGCACACACACACACACACACACACACACACACACACACACACACACACACACACACACACACACACACACACACA
>JAUUDZ010434592.1:0-13475 GCA_032361705.1 Panulirus versicolor
AATAAACCCCCCCCCCCCACCCCCCTCACATGACAGTAATATTACCACTGCATCTCCGGGCATAACATCACCGCAAGATGCATTTCAAACCACACGAAGAAAACGGGGAAAGTCGTAAAAGAGCAACGAGGAAGTCTTTTTAAGTACTATTAACCCAAACCTTCAGGTAATGGGCCTCTTTGTTACATTTTAGGATGCAATTCATGACATTATGCATTCATGGTGGCACTAATGCCAATACAGGGCTCCAGTGTGGGCCCAGGAAGAGTGCCAGAATGAGGCCAGGGATACGGCAGTACCAAGATCTGGTTTAGTGTCCCAGGAGTAGCAGCGGGTGATGGCTGGCAGTCTGGAGCATAGATGTGGGTCAAAGCCGCCTCCTTGCTGACTCCTGCCACAACCCCAGCTCCTCTACCTGCACCGCGCTACGCATCGCCGCTGGCCTTCACTCTCCCACCATAAGATAAGACAATACACATAAATACATACATAAATGTACAACACGAACTTTCATGATATACTTGGTAATAAATCCGGTAATCATCCAGAACTACAAAAGAGCAGAGCACAATCCGTGGCCGGAGAGAGATTCTGGGACCTGATAACGCTGCCTCACCAGTATTCTCTTCACATTCTGACTTACAGATCCTCAGCCAGCCACGTCAAGTATGACATGGCGGCGCAAGTTAACCCCGACCACCGCCACCTGTTGCGTGGGGGCCCCACGAGTGTAAAAGACCCTTCCCATCCAGTACGAACGGTAAATGTCGTACAACGGAGTAATGTTATACATCTTCAACTGGTTGTACACCCGACTTGAGCAAAAGGGACCTGAATTTTTACGAACCATATCATTAAACGTGACCCCTTACAACAGAAGTGGAAGAAGAACGGATACGTACATGGGTCACGCCTGACTGATAAACTGTGTGAAGGATGAGGGAAGGAGGCGTGAGGGACAGTGAGGAGCAGGAAATGAGAGAGAGAGAGCTACGGCCGGAGGTTGAATACGTGAGTAAAACTGTGTATGATGAAGGAGTTAGTCGGGTGAGATAGCAGGGTGAAGACGGGTGGAGGGGCACGAGCTAGGACAGAAGCATCAGGATGGGTTGGCTGATGATGGATGTTGGTCAACCGTCGATAACGAGAGAGGAAAGGGTGTACCTTCTTGTGTCTGCACTTGTACCCAAATGAACCCTGATACTCTATAAAGGGATGTCCTAAGTTTACTTGCTTTGTGCCACACCAATCCCATTATAGCCAACCCTTCCCTTCTGAAGAGACAAGGACCCTCTGGGTCCCTGGGTCCACACGAGCCCACCTGTCACCCTCCTCTGTTTATGTACCCACTGTACGCTCTATGCTGGCCTCCATCATCTACCCCTGGCCATGTCTCCTTCAACCATCCTATCTTTGAAATGCTTTGTCTTCGACTCTTTGTATGATCTGACTTTTGAAGAATTTGATACAAAAATAATAACGGCCAGTCTAGTCCGTATAGGTAAAGGGGAATAACTTTTATGTTTAAATGTTTCTGACGAACCATACTCTCTGGCGACTGTGACAAAC
Organism: Panulirus versicolor; assembly: GCA_032361705.1. Lineage (NCBI taxonomy): Eukaryota > Metazoa > Arthropoda > Malacostraca > Decapoda > Palinuridae > Panulirus > Panulirus versicolor. Next base: position 1,570 of record JAUUDZ010434592.1, read on the forward strand.
CATACATGGTGTGGGTGTATACCCTGTATACATAGTTATACAGGCACGGGAGATCCCGGCCTCTGGTGTGGTCATGGCGGCTCCACATGAATATTAACTACAACAACCGGCCATATTAGGACGGAGTGAGAGGAGCTGAAGCATGGAAGGGTGTACGAGGAAGCGGAGAGTGGGCAGGGGCGGGGCGGGGCGGGGCGGGGGACGCTAAGCCTCATGACAGGTGAAGCCCCGTGTGTGTGTGTGTGTGTGTGTGTGTGTGTCCTACAGCGTCACGGTACAGCACCGACCCACCTCACCTGCCCGTGTCACGTCCCTATTCTGTACCCAGCCAGTGTTATTTCAGCTCTCCACATCTGATAACAGCATCCTTGCATTTCTTGTATCGATGAATAACAACACCTAACCTAGCGGTCTTGGCACACTGAAAAACCAACTGGGGGAGTGCTGGCCTCGGCCCGTGCAGCGCGTACCCCCGCTCGGGCCAGCCAGGCACGGCTACCCAGACGCAGGACGCCGCCACGAGATGTACCGCCGCTCTTCTGAAAGTAGTGTAGCAGGCGGGACGGACCCCGGGCCACCTGCCGCCCGTCCCCGGGTCACGGCCGCACCACCATATACGCCCGCAGCCCCACCACCACCACCACCACCACTCACAAGCACTCTCACCCACTCCCTCACCACGTAACACTGCCACCTCCTCTCACAACCACTCCCTCACACGTACTAATGCCGCCGCCACACACACACACACTCATATTATCCTACTGAGTATCCATCCATAACATGGATAAGTCCAGCAAAAACAACCTAAGACATGGACCTCGGGCAGAGTATAGAGGGAATCGGTCTCCGGGGGACTCCATTACAACCGAGAAGGTTGCACTACCTCCTGGGGCCTCGCGATCACTGAGGGGGATCCACTATTCTCAGGGGAACTCCACTATAATTCCGGAGAATACACTATGTCCTTCCCGGTGTACCCCACTATCTCCGGGTCGATCTAATTACCACAAGGTGGAGTCCATCATTTCAATGTGGTGCCTATCATCTCTTAGTTGACTTGACTCCATCACCTCCATGTAGAATGATTTCATTATCTCCTTGAAAACTAACTCCATTACCTCCAGCTGGACTCCATTACCTTCAGGTGGACTCCACTACCTCCAAGTAGACTCCATTACCTCCACGTGGACTCCATTACCTTCAGCTGGACTCCATTACCTTCAGGTGGGCTCCATTGCCCCCAAGTCTACGGACTCCACTCACCTTCAGGCACACTCCAGCACCTTATGGCAACCTTGTAGACTGCCAGGACCTCCAAGACAGTGCTGATCAGACGTGAGTTTTACCTCAAGAGCGTGACACCTGCTGGTGTAGCCCAGGTGCCTCCCACCAGACCCCACTAGCAACAGCAAGAATTAACCCAAGTCAAATATGGGACAAGTTTAGGATTTATACCAACATTATGCACTTTCGTCCGGGAATCAATTCTTATTCCTGACTAAAACAATTCAAGGTTAAAACAACAAAGATCTGAAGAATTATACATTGGTTATGACCAACCAGGCGTAGATAATGCCATGCACAAGTACATATACGATAGGGGTCTTCCTACTCTCAAATTACGTCTACAACAAAAAAACATAAGATGAGTTCATGCATAAAATCACTCGCTCACAAAATCTTGAAGAGTTTTTACTGTACAGAGGGAAGGGCGGGCGCTGGAGGCGTCCCACTGTCTGCCGGGAGTTGAACGGTGAACACAGATAATGGTGCACTATACTGATGCATGGATTGGTGCGCGGGTCGCATGCGCTGGAGACCGCCAGACTGTGACTAGCCTTGAAGGCTCCAGGACGCTGCCTCTGTACCGCCACAGGGTCACAGGATGTTCCTCCTCTCATGCCCTTCACTCTACTCAAACAAGAAGCAAGACAAGGAAGTACATAGCGAGACACGTACTGTGAAAGGGACCTATGAGATGAGATCACGCCGACCTTGTTACAATATCCTCGAGGGGAAGGCTTACTATATTTCCCCCAACAGCAAAACTGCTTTCAAGTATATGGGCTGGAACTATTTCGGAAGACATTAACCACTTATATTCACCTTCGCTTGAGGTGCCACACATGAAAACGAAATGCAACAACATCAGAGTTAAATGAGCGACAAGCAAGGGAGGAAAGCCCTCAGTCTGCCAACAATGTGAGAGAGGAAAGTAGGGGGACCCATCTTAACTACACAAATTTCTGAGAGGTCAAGACGACCTTCACAAAGTCCTATGATGCTAGAGGAGAGTCCAGAACACAAGGGCACAACTGGAGGTTAAGCAAATGAAGAGTTCAGAGGGACGTGAGGAAGTGTGCGGAGGGACGTGAGGAGACATTTCTTCAGAAACACAGTTGTGGTCTCTTGGAAAAACAGAAGCCAGGAGTAGACTACAAGTGAACATCAATACAAAACTAAACAGACCATTAAGAACATTAGCAATGGGTGGGTTCCCACGTGTGTGAAGCTCCTTCCCCGTATACACAAAGAGATAATGACCCGTGCAGACACAACCACGTACCGTGGGACCCAGCCAAGTCTGTACCACACCTGAGGTATAACATGACTCACCGCACCAACCCTGGCACCATAAACGCAACCTCCTCCCTCCCTTGTGAAGACCCTGGCACTGTTGCTATCATCAAGTCAAGGTTATCACAGCCACCACCAGCATGACACTGATGTTATCATCACTCAAGGTTATCAATGCCACCACCACCAGCATGGCACTTGCTGCTCTCATTCCCCTAGGTTGTCAATGCCACCGCCACCAGCGAGGTCGTCAGTGCCACTGCCACCACCAGCCTGACCCTGGTGTTTTCATCCTCGCAGCCTGGCAGTGCTGTGTTATCATACGTGACTATCACTGCCCCCACCACCACCAGCAGTACTGGGGACCAAGGCCAACACAATCCCTGGCACTCCGTCCCTGGCACTATCATGACCACGAGTTAGAGATAAATGTAAATGTAGGGCGGCCGGGAGGCTGTGCCACTCCCAGCGGTTACAGCGCCATTCACATACCCTCACCCAAAACAACAACAACAATAATAATAATAATAATAATAATAATAATAATAATAATCATTATTATTATTATTATTATCATTATTATTATTATTATTATTATTATTATTATTACTACTACTACTACTACTACTACTATTATGGCTGATGACTTAACGCCAGCTCAACAAAACATCCTTAAACTCTTTATGAGGCAGATGGTGGTAGGTCAGAGTCTGCGAGCCATCAAGACGAGCCTCATAACCGATAATGACACTTCTTAACTGCCATGACTAATGCGGCACCGTGGGCTTACTTCTCCTTAAATTTTAAGTCTGGCAAATCCCTAAAGTTGGAACGTGTGTGGAGATTGTGTGCAGGCCAGTCCGCACTGTCCGTCAATAATCAATACTTCTGGGAACGACTTAAATCCCACAAATAGCATCAGGCAGAGCGCATATTGGAAAGATATATCATCATTTATACAAGGAAAATCCTGGAAGGCTTGGAGCCCAATCGGCTCATACAAATAATATCTTAACTGGCATGACAGACACGGAGGACTTTGTCAAATACAGCCATGAGTATCAGAAAGTGCTGCTGTAAATGCAATAGAGTAAAAAATATATAAAAATAACCCAGATCCGTCACTTTACAATTATAAAAATTTGACAAATATCTGTAAAGTGTACCTGACCAGCCAGATATGCTTGCAAACCACGGCCTAAACTGCGTAACTAATCACAAAAACAATGGAATAACTTGGTTACAGAACAGCCATCCCACCCAACCCCCATCCAATCGATTAGCGTGTGCCACCTAGTCTACAACATCTGTATCATTCAGTCTATTCCCATCAGTTCCATCCAGTCTACCACACCTACACCAACCAGTTCACAATACCTGTACCATCCAATCTACCACAAGTGTTCTACTCAGTCTACCACACCTGTGTTAGTCACTCCACCTACTATCCCTCACCTATGCCATCCACTCCACCTTATCTATACCATCCACCCTACTACACCTTTGCCACCCACCTCACCGGTAACATCCATTCCAGACATATATCGGTCCCCTACCACAGCTGTACACTGGGTCGTATCTTGATCACCATCTTCACACTGTGCTGAATAACCTTGTTCACCAGTGGAAGTAATGTCTGCAGCCAGCCACTTGAAACAGAGCCATTCCGCGGTGGTAGCGTCAGGCAACACTTTGGAGCCGTCCGACCACACGCTGTCCCATCAATGCTCTACCGCCTTACGTGTCGAGTCATCCATCTGTTATTTATGTAAGTTGGAGTTTGCGTTTATCCTTGAGGGTGACACATGGCAATCCTCCCCACACACAGACTCTCACACCTGGAGCAAACTGTCCGTCCCTTCGGCGGCCTCCACCGTCCACACATCCGCCTCCCAATGGGCAAATGCTCCCCCCCTCGGCTGACGCCACTCAGCAAGATTATACTAGTTATTAAGGCACACGGTGGCCAACCTACTGGTGAGGCTCTCAGTCAGTCTGCCAGATGACAGTCGGCTGAGGCAGACGCTCAGGTGAAGGAAGACGGGAGGAAGAGGGCAAGAGGTAAGGGAAGAGGTCAGGGCGGGCGTGGGAACAGGAATCGAGTATAAGGAGAAGGTTGGAGGAGAGTGGAGGCTTGTGTGGACCAGGGTGAGTGTGGTGAGATGATCCTGGCAACAAGATGGGTCGTGGTCGCCACTGGTTTCATTTTTGTGCTGATATGGACAGCTATGAGGAGATATGCTCATCCTGTAAGCGGTAGCGCAAAAGGATTACAAGGGTCATACATTAACTGTTACAAAAGCAGGCAGTCTTTCATACAGTAACTTTATCGACTAGATACAAAAAATATTGATAAATTCTCAAAATTTCAGATCTTATGCCATGTCCTGCTGTGTTTGTTTGGACTTAACCCTAAAAGAGTTCTGTTCTTTCACAGTCTGACACACTGCTCTCGCATGTGTCCCTTTCCATATAAGCCAAAGCGTCAATAGTGCCGACAGTCTAGCCTTAATCTAGCAATTACATCTTTTTAGTCAGTTGAACTTGTGACTGTCAGTCAACATGTCTGACTAGTCATATTTCACTGCTGAAAAATGGTTCTACTTGCGAGGCCTCGTTGCACTCGCTTCCAATCTGTCAGTTCCTTCCTAATGACAGATTTATGACTTCTAACTGACAAGCCCAAGTTGTTTTCAACAGTTTCTTGACCTAGTGAGATGTCTGCCTAAAGCATCCACTTCATCGTGCCCCTGGGGGCCTACACGAGGGAATCCATCACAATCTGATATGAATCCTCTCACAAATGATGTCTGACTACCTGTCTCTGGCTTCAGAGGCCTACATGATACACTGAGATCTCAAGAAGACAAAGAAGCAGAAAAAAATAGTCTGTGGTGATGATTTCTACCAGATCGAGAGCTATGAGCATGGCGAACACTTCAGTCTGTGAGGCAGACGCTTTACTGTTCATCCCCACAACCTTTCACAACCAAACTCATCACCGCCAAGAGCGTCTTACAAGTCAACCACGGCATCCCATACAGGCACACGCGTCAACCCGGGAGGGCACCTTACCATCATGACACTCCTCATAACGTGTACATATAACGTATGAAAGCAAAAATGCAATGACCAACGCTGCTCGGCGTTTGAAGGTTACAAGCACGTGTTCCAAATCATGAAGAGAACACCAACCACACGTCAGACCTGGTTACACAAATCACAAGCGACAAACCAACGTAAGATTGTCACAGGACACAGAGCGGAACAAGGAGCCAAATTACCATCCGAGACCTATGATGTAGAGCCCAGCCAACTGATTATGACACCCAACGTCGGGACCAGACCGTGACACTGCTACTGGAATCATCAGGCAACAATATGCCGTCCACAGTCTACATATACACACAACAGTGTCAAGGAAATCAAAATTGGAGACCAACTGGCAGTTTTATGGTGTTATCAACTCTCCGACGGAGTTGAAACCTCATATGCGAATCCACGGAATCTAGTAAGTCCTTGATCCCATTCCTCAGCAGAACGGATTATAATTATGATATTAATATTGCTCAGCAATCGAGCCAGAATTAAACAAGGTATGATTAGAGAAAACCCAAGGCTTGTGACAGACCGGGTCACAGATCTGCTGTCGAAATGGAGCAAGCGACGTTGAATTACCTCATACTGAGGGTTTAAACTTAACAACAGTAGACCAACTAACTACACAGCTTCAGCCCGGCAGATGTGTGACACACTTCCTCGGCCACAGCGCTGTCGGTGAACTCTTCTGGGTTATGTGTAACGCACTCCACACGAATTATATACCTCTCTGTTACACTGTGCCTCGGAAGAGGGGTGTTCTACACCTCTTGGTTGGGAAGTACCTCAGAGGGGAGGTGTTCTACACCTGTTGGATACAATGATTCTCAGAACTACGATGTTCTGCACATGGTTACAATGTAACTCCGAGAGGAGGAGTCACATACGTTTTGGTGAGACGGTAACACTTCACACAAGTGTGAGGGAGCAGCAGGTTCCAGCGTATCATACTGAACGTGGGGTGAGTGGCGGGTGAGGGCGACGCATTACAATATCCAGCAGTAAGAACGAGGACGGCAAGTGGTGAGTCACCAGCGGCGGGTCGCGCTCCTCACACAACGTCAACCATACTCGCTGAGTATAGACACCTTAGCCTTACTCAAGGGAGTAGAGACAACTGGAACCAAACTCAACCAACTGGAGACTCCTTGATTTCTACAGTTACAAGAATATTTAACATTATAGTTTTATTTGAGGATTCCTGACGCGATGCTTAATCCCAGATCAAGCTGTGGGAGGTGGAGGGGCCTCCGAAACCAACGTAAAAGGTACACGTAAGATACGGTAAGGTCCCACATCGAGACGTGGGAATAAGACATCAGAAATCATCAAGGTATGTTACCATAAGTTCCCGCACAGAGCTGTGAGTGTCGAACACCTTCGAAACCATCGCAGAATCTAGTGATGTGCCCGACCCATCTATGGGGTCACAAGAGCTCTGGAACCATCATGATATATTGGTAAGGTTGAGGGGTACACCAAGCGCGAAACCTCGACATGTCTTCAACCAGCGAGTGTCCCACTACTGGCATGATGCGGTGTATAGGTGAGGAAGACACAACTCACAACCATCTTCCTCCGTCAGTGTCTCCAGGTAAGTATAAACAGCTGACGCCGGGGGCTCTCGTGCCATCCTTCACCAGAGAAACAATAAAAGAATATTCCCAGCAAGTGTAAGTCATTTGGCATTAAAAAATCATAAACTCTGTTAAATGTTTTCCATCAAAAGACGAAAGTTGACGCTCTGTGTGTGACTGTTTCCATATGGGTCACACACCTCACCGCGGGCCACTGGTAATGAAATGCATTGTGCGAGTGTTTTAAGGTCGAAGACGTAACAAATCAGTGTCACACTTCCTGACGCCTATAGCAACTCCATCTGCCAGCCACACCGACGGCTGGGGTGTGCTGCACCAGCACAACCCTAACACTACCATGTCTGGAGACTCCCGTGCCAACGCTGTACCAGCACATCTGTTCACTCACCGCTGACAGGACACCTGATCAGGCCGACATCAACTGATAATGGACGCTAGGAACAGTAAAGAGTCACAGTGAAGTGGTACAACAAGCAAATATCACGTCGCATGGTACCCGGGGCGGTGGTACCGCTCCCAACTTCTCGCCTGACCTCTACGATACCAGCGAGGCTACACCTTGACCTAAGCTTAACCTCTTCCCAAAGTCCACAGTGAAAAGATGGAGGGAACGTTAGTTCTGCATATATATACCAACGTATCTCCTGCCAGAGACCGACACTCCACAAAACTCTCCTCCAGCTGGCGTGTCTGGCCTCATCCTGACCCATGCCTCCAACTCTCAAGCCTCAACTTAATAACAACATCCACGCTACTGTACAACTGACCTAGACATGACGGCATCATATAAGGCAGCATGAAGCAAGAGTCTACCCACGTAGCCCTGGTAGCCTGCATGCCATCTCCCTTTTCCGCCTCAGCACCCGCTCCACTCCTGCACTCCCCCTCCCCACTACCACAAACAATAGTTCTGAGTGAACACACCCGTGTGCGCAGGGTCAAGGCGCCGGGTGAGGCAGTCACCACATCGCATGCCGGTCCACCCATACAGGAAGTAACCAGTCGAAATCCTCAGGAGTGTAGTGCCCACGACACCGACTAATGATAGCAAGATCTGTCTCCTGCACAGGTCGTAGTGTTCTGTGTATCGCATCTTATTAAATTAGGAGAGGCGACACGGGCGAGTGAACGCCCTATTGTCATCTTATTGACGCAATATGTACGTGTAATATACCTAAGCCTAACCCCGGTACCCAACCTATCGACCAATCCCGTGGGGAGGATGAACAGCGAGGCGGATTGTGGACAGATTGGTCGAAGCAGGATTCGATCCCAAGAGGGACTGCGCATGCGTCATGGCTGGTAACGTTAATAACTACAATCATCGTCCAACTCAGGGCCAAACACAGGCCAGCCACATAAAACACACACGGTTTCCTGTCTGCTAATCGTATAGTCAGAGGACAGAGGAACAAGGCCGGTGGACGCAAGAGTAGCAACCGAAATACTACTGACCACAATAGCCCCGAAGCCGAACAATACCTGCAGGAACAATCGCAACTGATGGGCCACCGACAATGGAAACAAACACCAGGAGTCACAGGTCCAGCGAGGGTTTGGAGACAGTATCAGCCAGAAGGCCGGTCGCCCCTCACCAAGGGGACGGGACAGGTCGCCTGCTTAGGGTTATTCTTGGACTTGTCACGCAGCCCTCCTACACCTCCAACCCATAAAGAAAAAATTATCTAATTTCAATGTATTACTTTACAGTGGCTTCCCAGGGCGCTGCGAGTCATCAGGCGGCTACACTACATTTCTTACAGCCACTTCTCTGCTCAGGCAATCAGCACACACACATCGTATGACACATTAAACCACCGGTGTCATACCCAACCTGGCGGGGCAGAGAGCGATGCATGTGGTGCCAAGCTTGTGAGACGATACACCTCAGGACACAATACCTAACCCAACCTACCGTGCCCTTCCCTCCTGTCTTATTTTGATCATCGAGAAATACAACAGAGGAAAACATGCCTGAGCCATCTTGAAATCCTTCAGAGGTCAGCCTTTTAAATATGACTGCCACTCTGAGTTCCCATCCTGTTCAGACCAGATTTTGCTACAAGGAACAAGAACTCCCTGACCACCACAAACCCCCCCCCCCCCCCCCGGTCTAGCATCACTATCTAAACAACATTACATTCCTCAGTGCAAAGTAAAATGCACAGTGTATCAGCCTGTGGGGTTTTATAAGGGCTCATGGCCTTGAGTCCAGTAGCGTCCGTGTTAACAACTACGCTGACACAGCAACAGAGCCGGCTGTTACAACACCGACGCAGCCACTGGTACCGCTTCAGCGAAGTCAACGTAATTATGGACATAGCTTAAGCTAACAAGCTGACGCAGAGACGGACACCATCCCTAGATAATATGGCATCTACGGACGCTGCTAAAGCCACAGAGCTGACACAATAACAAGCATCATCAAACCCTAAAAGCCGAGGCAGCAATGGATGTTACCACAGCTCCGAATAGCACCAACCGTCTGCCACATGAAGAGAAACAGGAGCGCGTGTGAACCAACAAAAGAGGCGGACACACTCAAGCTAGACCAAGCCTGCTGGAGTGCGCCTCCGTCCAGAGGGAAGGAAGGTGGGCGGGCGGTGGAGGGCGACGAGCTCAGTGACACACTTCTGGCCGCTTAGTTGGTCTTGCCTCCCACGCTGCCATCATCATCCCTCCTCCTCCTCCTCTTCCCCCTCCTCTTCCCCCCCCCCCCCCACAAGCCGTCCTCCACAGTAACAACTGCTGCTCACGTTCTGCACACACACTACTGGCAGCAGCTGCGTCACAGGTGTTGGAGGTATTTACTGCGACTCTTAATACCACCTCACAAGGACGTGGACGGCCTTTACTTAGCAACATGTCCATACACGAGATTCTACAGGGTATGTCTAGAAGGGATCTTTGCTAAAAGATATCACGGAGCCTACTAGTCTCGTGTAAAATCAAATGCGTAAAAAAGGAAACCACTCAGAAATTACAGCGACGGGTAAAGTGTCACAGCTGGAAATGACAGTACAAGAGGCGGAAGGCAGTGGAACCCAGCTCTGGGCGAGGAAAGACGGCAGCATTGTTCTGGAGACATCAACGGCCACGTATGGAAGTATCCAGTGAACCACCACAAAGACCAGGATTTACCTGTCCAACTTGTCCCGTGGCACTGATGTAAACCTTCAGATACCAACACCCACCATATACAGAGGGAAAGGCTGTGCCATTACCAGTCTAGCATCCCTGGTTGGGTTTCCATATTAAGGTTTTTTTACGGTTAAACCAAAGAAAATCATAGCCAAGTATATAAACCAACACAAAGTATTAGCTGTGGACTAATGATCAGGAAACCTTGGGAGGTGAGGTAAGGAGGGCCAGTCGCACTGCTAGCTCTCATGCGGGTCTTAGGAGGAAGACGTTACGTGCGTCACGTGACATGCGTCATAAAAGTGACGATGGCAATGTGGCGGGAAGCCTCAGCCGTCCCACCAGATGCTGGTGACACCACACACACACACACACACACCACCACCACCACCAACACCACCAGACATAACAGTGGACATTCCTTGTTAAATAGAGTAAACAAGGTGTACACAGAGCCAGGGTTTCACCGGCCCCGGTCCTGCAGCACACTGGCCCCGTCGAACCGCCCCATCTCCAGCCCCTGCAACACACTTTGGCCCCGTCAAGACGCCCCATCAACAGCCTCGCCAAGCCACCCCATCTCCAGCCCCAATCCTGCAACACAGTATGACCCCGTCGAGACAATCCCCCCCCCTGGGTCGAGCTGCAAATCACCAGTTGTGGTCCTGCACCACACTGGCCCCGTCCAGCAAACCAAATATTTGTTTCGATAGTTGTACAAACCTCAGAAAAATATTCAACATTCTTTACTGAGTAATGTCGCACGTCAGCAACCTAGCGTCTTCCTTGAGAATCTCAACCCTAGCATGTCCAGCTGCTGATAGTCTGTCATAAGGCACAACAGAGCCTCACCTCTCAACACTTCCAACTGACGCGCCATACAAGAGTCGCTGTATGGCTAATGATGGTATACATATACAAAGAGAGATGTTTATACTACATCTCTCAAAATTCATACATACATAACAAGTGCAGGTGCGCACACACGGCTGGGGTCGTGTGTGTGCATACATTATTGGAGTAGGAAATCATACACACACAAATACACACACACACACACACACACACACACACTCACACAATGACGAGGCAACACGAACGTAAACCTCTCACCGGAACAAACAAACAGTAATCCCATCCAACACACACACACACACACACAAAAAAAAAAGAAAAAAAATTAAACCTGAACTTGTTTGCTGAAGATGCCAGTCATGAACGCATTAAAGAATGATGAACATCACATTAACTAACAATGGGACCTAAACAAACGCCAAAGTTAAGTGTGCGATGCATGGACGACGAAATTCAACCCAAGCAAATATACAGCGATGAGGATGGGACGGTAAAGGAAGACTTCGATGCGAACATCATTCAACAGGAAGTAAGCTGTGGGAATCTGTCTCCGAGATGGAACGGCAGTCGACTATGTACCGCAGCCTTCCGCCCGCGCCGGGGGGGGGGGGGGGGGGGGGGGGGGGGGGGGGG
>JAUUDZ010434612.1:0-13474 GCA_032361705.1 Panulirus versicolor
CCAAGAATGATATGCTGAGTTATATGGTAGCGATATGTTTTGTGGAAAAACTATGAGAAACTGCATATCAGTAATAAATTAATTGGCAACACACAGATACAACAAATTGGTTTATAACCTTCTTGGGATCTACTGACACTATGAACACAAGCTTAACTTACATCATATTTGGCACAGGAAAATTAATTCAGCTTTTGGCCACTGATTATGTGTTTAAACTAAATTTCTATAGATTCTAGAATAACTGTAAAAGCACACAAAAATATACAGCACTCTGTCATCATCAGAAGTTAGTGAAAGACTATCTTGTAATAATGAAAATGAAGGGATTTGGCAAAATTATACAAAAGTAACATTTTGAAAAAACAATAAACATAATACACCAGCTATAACTTACCTAAAACTAGGTAACAATTAGTGCTTGTAACAACTTGATATGGATATTTTCAAAAGACTGATATGGCCACACACATATTTATCCAGTTTAAAATATGCAACAATCTATCTATGCACGGACATGGCACAAATTCTATAAGCTTTATCTCCTTACATTTTACAGCTATCCAGATACCTGACAGCTGAATTAAGGTGGCAATCCATTGCTCAAGAGGAAAAGTTGCCTTAAAACTGGAGAACAGATAAAGCAGATGAGCTCACATCTCTACAAGATATTCTGAAATACAAAGGACAATTGTCATGAGCGAGATGATGTATCAATCATCGTTACTGCAATATTTAAGTCACACTTTAGCATGCTGGCACAGGCTACAATAATTGGAAGTAAAACTATTTAGTGTTACTTACATGGACAGATGAAACAACCATTAACTGATTATCATCAAACATCTACAAATCATAACTAGCTTTATCGGAAAAAAAAAAGGCTAGCTTTTTAGACTCTTGATTACTCTACAAAGTACCAATGAACAGAAGCACTTCTTTGGAACATAGACATAAATCTGAATGATTATGCCTATGCTGACTATCATCCAAAAATGCACACTCAAAAGCATATGTTTATCACTTAATCATGAGCAGAATGTACCTCAAGACTGAAGGCTGCAAAATGCAGAAAACCTACTTTAATTCTACACATTTCTATTATGGAACAAGGTATACATACGTTTTGTCTGATATTGGTAGTTGGTAATAAAAGGCTAAAATTACAAACAATAAATTACAATTTTAGAATAATCCTAACACTGCAACAAAGGCATTGCCTGTTACTGCAGTTTTGAGCAGTGACAATGATATGGCATCAAATATACAAAATATCCTTTTGAAGATAATTCACAAAATTTTCAATACTTATTATGTGTTACCAGTTGTAAGCAAAATGGTACAAAGCAAAATAATGCTAATGTTATGTGTTCAAAATGTTTTCAGTAATGCAACATGAGAAAGAAAGAAAAATTTTTTATTTTGAAAAGCACCAAAAATAATCTTCATTCTTACCTTTCATGTTAGATAAATATCACATATAAATCCTTGGATATCACTCATGAAATTAACTATAGCTAGTTTTCATTAGAAATTGAGCCATATTGAAGCCCTGCACAAGAAGACTTGCATTCAAACAGCAATTGTGGTAGCAGATGCAGCAGTTTTAGCTTGTGTGTTCATCTGGCTTCTTTTTGTAAGCTGTGGTATTGACATATTGTTGTTTTCTACTTTTTCTCTTGTATCCTCAGTTTCAAAGCTCTCAGAAAGCTTTTCGTTAGCCTCTAAGCTGATATCACTATCTGGGGTGTGTGATCGGCTTTTACCTAAAATTGGTGGAATGCAATTTAGTTATAATACACATGATACTTTTGTAAAAGATAATTCCCTCCCTCTGTATGAGAACCAGAGAATTTGCTAATGCATTATCTATGATTTTGGTTGACCTTGGTTGTCTATGAAATCACTATCACTATCATGCTATAAAAAGATGTCTCTGTCTACCATTCACGGTTCTTTTTACCAAAATCAGACCAGCATCATTTGGTGATAAGTCACACAGTATTGTACCTTAAACTACCCTAAAAGATCTACATTATGTTTTGTCTTTCTATTTAGTTTTACTTCTAGCTTTCTTTTTATCATGCTTCCTTTAATCTCACAACCCCTAGCACAACTGTTATCACAACCACTTTCTTTTCATTCTTTATTTCCCAAAACAGCCAATATCGAATGTTTCAAGAATGGTCCAGCTAAATCATTCTTTTCATACTTTATTTCCCAAAACAGCCAACAGCAAATGTTTCAAGTATGGACCAGCCATATCAGTAAAGTACAAAAATTTGAAACAAGTTTGTTGAGCAGAAGTGCATCTTCAACATTTACAAGTTTGGAGATGGATAGCAACAAAAATTCCTTCCCTGTATTCTCTGCAAACCAACCTGCTTTACATGAAGAATGTGTATCCCACACAGCTGGACAAACTGTCATTAAACATTAGATCTTTTCCAGACTCTTCAACTACCACTCATCTTACCATATTCACTCATTAAAAAACTCTACACTTTGACTCTTCCATTTTAACTCATAGACTATCCTGTTCTTTCTTCCCACACTATTAAAGGTCTATTCACTACTCACCACTAATTAACCCTTACAGCACTTAGGATGTACATAATTGTCCTACTGACAGGTTGTAAAGGGAGTATATACACATTGTATATGTATTCATTTTCATACCTGATCACCATTTCCTGCATCAGCGAGTTAGCGCCAGGAACAGACGAACAAGGGCCATATCCATGTATATCCATTCTCTAGCTGTTATGTATATATGTCTCCAAATTTCATGCACTCATTTGAATAAAACTATGCTTTCTAGAGGCACAAAAAAATTCCACATGTCAACTACTGCCCTAATTAGCCTAAAGAAAAATCGTGCAGTCTCTCATTTACCCAAAGATCACAACAAAGAGAAAATATCATACACTCACTCCAGGAGAGTATGAACTGAGGACATTCAGCATTATTACGATACAACCCCAAAACCCCTTTCATGATGGGGACCTAGGGCTATAACACCTGGACCCTTTATCTTTGGGTGCCTGCTGCTTCCAGGTTGTGAAACACTAAGCAACAAGGAAATGATGGACCCCTTTGAAGCAATCAGTTCTTTCACGAGACTACTTTGTTTTGTCAACTGATGATGCAGCCTCACGAGAGGTGACTTTTCACTCAAAGTGTAACCTCAAGCACGAGAACTCCAAAAAAATTATTGAGTCCAACATCACCTATACCTCTATACCGAAACCACAGCTCCCTACCCACATCCAGGCCCCACAGACCTTTCCATGGTTTACCCAAGATGTTTCCAATTCACTCTATTCCTTGCATGCCTCTCACCCTCCAGTATGTTCAGGCCCCGATTGCTCAAAGTCTATTTCAATCCATCCTTCCACCTTCCATCATTCCAATTTGGTCTCCTGCTTCTTAATGCCTCCACCTCTGACACATATATCCTCTTTATCAATCTTTCCTCGCTCATTCTTTCCATATATCCAAACCACTTCAACACACATACATACATATACTTGTATAAACATACATATTCATACGTGCTTACCTTCATCCATTCCCAATGGAAACAGCACAAATGCATGAAAGTAAAATAGATGACGTATACATTCTCTTCTTTCCCACATTCAACTGCCACCTCTTGTATCAGCGAGGTAGTGCCAGGAAACAGATGAAGAAAGGCCACATTCACTCATACTCATTCTCTAGCTGTCATGTGTAGTGCAACAAAACCACAGCTCCCTGTCCACATCCAGGCCCCACAGATCTTTCCATGGATTATCCTGGACATTTTATATGTTAAGCAAGCAGCATGCATGCTAACAGTGTTTCATTGAAGACATCATAGGTAGATTGGTAGGTCAAACCTGAACCCTGGACAGGGCACCTGGCTACTTCAGCTACATGAATTTTAAAAAATAGGCGCCTGAACTCAAGTCCTTATTCTGTATTTCGACCTCAATTCAGTTACAGCATGAACTTTAATCTGTTGGTGCTCCAATGGTGTGACAGTGACAGGTTGGATTCAATCTCAGGGCAGAGCATTTGGCTACATTGGCTAGGGTTTGAATCCAAACAGTGCTAACTAATTACAACACAATCAACACCTACATATCTCACATCTCCACATGCCCTTCCAGGAGTACTTCCCAATTGCACAAGATCAGTATACCCAGCATCTTTCTCTGTGGAGAACTCAGTGACCATAATCCCACATGGCTAAAAACACACTATGAGAAACTACTCATAAACAAACTGTGCTCTTTCAATATCCTTAACGTACTAAGTAGCCAACCAGACTCCCATTCCCCATAAATATCAGCTCACCTCATCATATATCACCTTCTGCTTACCAGATTATACATAAGGACCACCCAGAGCACACTACCGGAACTGTCTTGTAACCATCTGCCCACACAACCACCAAAAAGACTTACATAAACTACAGGAGAGCAAACTTGCCAGCTTTCACAATGAACATAGAAACAGATCTCAAAAACTTCAGTATGATTTCCAATCCCAAAATCATGCAGATGCACACTTCATCAACATCTCTTACCAAGCCAACAAAAACCATATACTGCAAGGGTATAGAGAGAAATATAGCCCAAACTTCTCCCCACATCTAACACATAAAAAAAGAAACCAGCCCACACAAGACCACTTACCATCAACAGAATTCAGAGAACATATCCAAACTCTAAATAATAGCTTCATAAACCTGATCACTGAAGTGCAAACTGGCACTCCTACAACAAAATGAACCACATGGCCCATAACAATCAACTCTGACGCACATTATAGAATGCACCAATCCATAATGAATTTCTGACCCATTCCACTGATGACTCTTTTCCCAAAGAACACACAAATATACTCATGACACACCACTCAAAAATAAACAACAAACTAACTTCATCCATGAACTCGTGAAAAACCTATACCAAATTCATCTGGAAATGAAGTTCCCCTTTGCCCTTCACTTCCACTGACACAAGCAATGCAAAACCTTAAAGAACTGCAACACACCCGAACACATTCTCATAAAACACTTTGGCCCAGTTGTAGACCAAGCACTTATGAAAATTTCAACACAATACACAATCCCTTTGATATGCAAAAAAAAATTACTAAAATCTGGAAACTTGTCAACATAATACTAATCTTAAAGCACTCCAAACCTGACTATCCAACTCCCCTATACCACTTTAATCTTCATTGTCCAAACTTTGTGAAAAACATACCCACATCAGATTCAAACAAAATATCCTACTTTCACCTACACAACCCAAGTAGCTACAGACCCAAGCATTTCACCAGCACACTACACAGATCTCTCTACATATTCTAGATGGCTTCAACCAACCACATCCTTACTCCCACAAAATACTAGTGGTAACAGGTGAGAACAAATTAACTTGCATATACTGTCCCCTAATACATTCTCACACAAAAGATACTTGACATCACTCTCCATAACAATGAAAAAAAAGTGGTTGACCAAATTCATAGCCAGCTGCCATGCCAGTCACTCACAATGGCTTCTCTAAAACCACTCAACTTTAAAATGGAATCCCCCCAATAAGCAGTCCTTTCTCCTTCCCTCTTTAACCTCTTCCGACATGACCTCCCATGAACTCTATTAGACCATAACATGAGGGTCCTCTCATACACTGACAACCTTATGATCACAAGAAAACACTGACACCACAAGAGTAACAACAAAAATGCAGCATTACACTAAACAACCAGAACAATGGCTCAACCAAAACAGAATGCCTGCCTCTCTGAAGAAGTCTACAATCACTCTCTTAATCCCAAGCAGACAAATCCAAGCCACACCCTCCAATCACATTGAATGGACAATCACTCCCACTGAAAAAAGCACCATCCACTCTAAAGCATCACATACAACCCACTCCCCATACCAAAAAGATCAACACAAAAGCAACACACATACTAAATGCCCTTAGAAAACTAATAGGCACTAGTTTTAAGCAAGAAAATAATCCCTTAGCATCCTCTACAAACAATTAACCTGCTTCACTCTAAAGTATGCCTAATTTGTCTGGTCTTTCACCCAGTAAAACAAACACTGGCTGCATAGCAACTACAAATACGTACTCAAAACCCACAAAATAAAATAAAATTCCTCCCAATAAAATCCCACCTCAACATGTATACATATGAACTAGAGCCAAGCATCACACTTCACATAAACACAGATACACTGAAATAATCAGACAAGCACTAAACAACCTCCCACCCAGCTCAGTCTCAAATTTCAATTCACCAAGCATAAATAAATCAAAAGCCACACTCCCCAGACAAACAAGAGTAACAAACTCCTATATCTATGATCTAGATATTGCCTATCCCTACAACACTACTATTGTTTCAACGAATCCCAAGACCCTTCACGCCCACATCAAACACACTACTCATTTGCCCTGCACTCTCTGCAAACAGAAACACATTACCACCCTTTATGACTTGTGGCCCCAGCTGGCAGATGTGGCAGGCTTCCTGAGTGTTGAAGGAACCTTAGGGTGTCTGACTAGGTGTCAATGTAATCAAGACGAGAAGAAAGGAGAGGTAATAGTATGTTTGAGAAAAGGAACCTGGAAGTTCAAACTCTGAGTGAAACAAAGCACAGGGGAAAGAGGAGAAGAATAGTTTGGGAATGTTTTATGGGTAAAGTCAGGGGTTAGTAAGAGGGGTAGAGCCAAAAACAGAAGTACCACTACTGCAGAAGCAGTTGTGGAAATTGGTGAAAAATTAAGGAACTGAGCTCCAGATGGATGAGTAAAAATGAAAGTGCATAATGAGAAATGGGTGATTATCAGTGATTATGCACCTGACCAAGAAAAGATGAATGTGTGTGTTAGCAGCTCTGATGCAAAAAGAAAAAACAGTATTATTGATGGGTGACTTAAATGCAAAAGCAAGTAATGTGGCAGTTAAGGGTATAACTAAGAGGCATGGAGTAGCCAGTAAGGTGAAAAAAAATGGCAAAAGCTTGTGGATTTGTGTGCTGAAAAAGGACTGGTGATTGTGAATACCTGCTTTAAAAAGTGGGACTACATAGGTATGCATGGGTGAGTAGGAAAGATGGTACACTGTCATTACAGGATTACATATCAATTGATAGGCATGCAAAAGGGAGACTTGTGGACATGAATGTGCTGAAGAGGGTAGTGGGTGAGATATGTGGTGGAATCAAAGGTGAAGATTTGTAGAGATATTTGGAAAAGAGGAAATGACAGGTGAGAGGATGGTGAAAGTAAGAGAGCTTGGAAAAGAGATGTGTGAAGAAATAACAGGAAAGATTGAATTTCAAAAGGTGAGAATAAACAGAGCTAAGGGAAAGTCTGAGGAATGGGAGGAATTTAAGGAAGCAATGGTAGTTTGTGCGAAAGAAGAGTGTGGCATAAGGAGGGTCCGAGGTAGGCAGGTGAGAAAGGGTAGCGAGTGGTGTGATGATGAAGTAAAGTAGCTAATGAAAGAGAAGAGAGATGTATGGGCAGTACTTACTGGGCAGGGACACGAGTCACTGGAAAAAAGAAAAAAAAGCACACAAATACTGATTCAGGGGCAAATGAGTAAGTGGTAACATGCAGTGATGAGGTGAGATGCAATGAGTACTTTGAAGGATTGTTGAACATGTTTTACAACAAGGTAGCAGAAGTAGGGCATTTGGATCAGGAAAGTACACAAAAAGAAGTCATGTCAAGTAATTTGGTTAAGAGAGAAGTGGTGGTGAAAGCCCTGTATAACATGAAATGTGGCAAGGTGGTTGGAATGGAAGGTATTGCGTCTAATTGCCTTAAGAAATAGGGTCATGGCATTGTTGACTCGATAATTAGGATTTTCAGTGTATGCATGGATAAGGGTAAAGAGCCTCGGATTAGTAGAATGCATGTATGACGACATTATATAAAGGTAATGAGAACAAAGGAGAGTGTTCAATTACAGAGGCATAAGTTTGTTGAGTATACCTTGTAAGATATAAGGATGAGTGGTGGCATATGCAAAGCATTTCTCTAGGAAGGAAAAATGTGATTTCTAGAGTGGTAGAGGATGTATGGACCAGATGTTTGCTCTGAAGATTGTGTGTGAGAAATACTAAAAGCAGCAAAAGTTTCTATGTAGCATTCATGGATCTGGAGAAAGCACATGATAGGGTTGACATAGATGCGTTATGGAAGCAATTAGAAGCAGTGTTTATCAAAATAGTAAGGCATGTATGAGTAGGATGAGAGGTGGGTCTGCAGTAGGGTACCATGATGTCAACATGGCTGTTTGATCTGTTTATAGATGGGGTAATGAGGGAAGTACATGCAAGAGGGAGGGAGGGGCAGGTATGCAATCTGTTGGGGATGGGGGGGCATGGGAAAGTCCCTGCTTGCTGATATTCAGGTGGTAAGCTGCAGAAATTGGTATCTGAGTTTAGAAGTAAGTTGAAAGTAGAAAGTTGAGAATATATGTCAATAAAAGCATGGTTTTTAGCTTTCATAGAGCCAAAGTGAAATGTTTTAGATACTTGGGAGTGGACATGGCAGTGAATAGAACCATAAAAGTAGAGGCAAGTCATTGAGTGGATGAGGGGGAGAAGGTTTCAGGAGCATTGATGAATGTTTGGAAAGAAAGGTCACTATCTGGGCTATCTGGGAGGGCAAAAAAAATATATGTTTAAAGGTAAAGAAGTCCCAGTAATGTAAGGATGCAAGGCATAGGCCATACATGAGAACAGGGTGGATGGATGTGTTGGAAATGAAATGCCTGAAAACAATATGTGGTGTGTGGAGGATTGACTGAGACAGTAATAATTAGGATATGAGAGAGAGTATGACAGTATGGTTACAGGGTTGGTGTGAGAGGAAAACATGGATGGAGAGAAGTTGGGAAGAATGTGTAGAATGGTGTATGGTGTAAGCGAGGAGGGCATGTAAGGACAGAGATAAGTGGAGACTCTCCTGTTGTGGCCACCACCTTGATGGGAATTCCCTGAGGGAACAGGCATAAGAGATAAAGATAGACAGAGTAAGAGAGAGATGTGGTAATAAAAAGAGTATGGTTGAGGGAGCTGAAGAGAGTGTGCTTAAACGGTCTGAACATATGGAAAAAATTAGGGAAAAAAGGTTAACGTATAAGATATACGTCAAAAGTGGAAGAAACAAAAAAGGGGGAACCAAACTGGAGATGAAAGGATGGAGTGACAGATTTTGGATGCTTGGGCCTGAACATGCAGGATAGTGAGAGATATGCATGAGATAGAGTGAAGTGGAGCTCTCACTGGACTGAACCAAAGCATATGAAGCTGCCAGATAAAACTGGAAATGTCTGTGGGGCCTAGTTGTGAACAGGGAGCTGTAGCTTTAGTACATAACAGGTAAAGAATGGATAAGAGCAAATGAGGCCATTTCTTCATCTGTCCCTGGCACTACCTTGCTAATGCTGGAAATGGCAAACAAGTATGAAAAAAATTGTCATTATCATTACTTTAACTGCCCCACGACCTCTTTCTTAAACGAGTCCTGGTTTTACACTACAACCCCTTTTCTAAAAGCTACTTCCAGCAGCAAGGAAATGATAGACTCCTTTGGAGTGAAAAGTTTATTTGTCAATATAATGATTCTGTTGAATATTTACATTCTAAAGTGATGTAGTTAGTACATCTGAGGTAGTAGTTAGAGGTCACATAACAGCTTCAAAAATCACTTACCATAATCCTAGTATTGATGGAGGTCATTTTCCTAAAACTAGCTAATCCAAATCAATTATCTCAATCAATATATATTACATAAGCACAAAACCACTATACTCAAAGAGTGGTTCACCTTGCCATTTTATTTTTTGAGCACCTAATAAAACAAGTAGCCACTCTACATTCCATGACTGTAGCATAATTACACCATCATCTTTTCGTATGAGGCACTTTCTTTTTTATGCTGCTGTCATTGAATTAATTCAACTGTGACAACTTCCAATGTTCACATTCATTTTGTCTTTTTGTGCTAAAAGTGATAGGATAAACCATATGCGAGAACCCAAGAAATATCTTCTGACATACACAAGATCACTTGAAAATATAATTCTGTTGTCAGGTGAAAATCATGAAATGATGCATCAGTAATGCAGTAAAAGTGGGCAGCTAAATAAAATTAGTGTTAAAGTACAAAGTTAAAGCAGCAACTAATGCTTCATATGACAGGCTTCTCTACTCCTCGAATGAAAAGCAAGGCTGAAAAATTTTCATCAGCTAGGTTTTTCACTAACTACTCACTGTTCACTATTCAGGTGCTGAGGTGACTCCATATAACAGCAGTTTTCATTACCTAATCCAGTTTCCCATAAAACTCAAGCAGTCAGAACTGATATCTTAGATTCACTATATTCTATAATGCAAATTAAATGTCTAGACATACATGAGATGCGTAGGTTGGCAACAGTTTGTTTCAGTGTTTGTTTCACATATTTAAAACTATTCCTCTGTGCTTAAAAGTTCTAAAGATACATTCTATATAATTACTTTATTCTATTCCCAATAATACACTTGTATCAACACAGCTTCTCAAATGTCTTCTTGTCAAGTGTGCTATATGCTAATGACGGCAAGGCATCCACGTCAAAATAAGTAGAAGCACTTTCACTAGTAAGAAACAAGGTACCCCATATTTCCTTTTTTGCCTAAGTATATATCACTATATCAGGTAAAACATAGACAGACCATCTTTCAAACAAGCCAGCCACTGGTGTATTGATTAAAGTAGTACAGGTTACAACAGGGAAAAAATATTTTTCAATGAATATTCATGACCAAGAAGTTGTGGGTCTGCAAAAATTGTCATTCAAAAAAGGAAAGTGAAAGCCTGAGGACTGTACTTACAGGACCATAGCTACTTCCAGCATCTCTGGACTGCTTATGATGTAGTCAAAGTAAAACTGATGACAAAAAGCTGACACTCTTAAAAAGAAAAAAAATTATGAACAAAAAAAGAAGCATGTATGTGATTGCTGTACAAAGCCTGAGGTAAATCATCCCACTACTCTCAGTAATCTCCATATATATCAATACTAAAGTATACTAAACGACCTATAAGGATCAAGTGCTAAAAGCTTTGTGTCATACTAGCAAAGAAGACATCCCACACTCTTCAATTAATTCTGAGGAGCATCTGTCTACCCAAAAATATATCTAGATAATGCAATGAGGGAAATCCTCCATGCATCAAAGCATATCAATATTCAAAGTACTTTTTCAATCTGAAAATGAAAAGTTTAACCAAGGAACTAGATTAAATACTCCCAGGATTATCATTATCATATCTAATCACAGTCTTCCGCATTAGTGAGGGAGAGCAAGGAAAGACATATACATACACAGACATATACATATATACACATGTGCAAATCTATACTTACCGACTTCATCCATTCCCATCGCCACCCGTCACACACGAAATAGCATCCATACATACATAGAATATCATTACCAACCAATCAACAACAGTCACCCCTTTTTATATAAATTCCACTGCAATACCATCCAAACCCACCGCCTAGCCAGCATTCATCTTCTGCAAAGCTTTTACTATTTCTTCTCTGTTCACCAAACCATTCACCCTCTCACTGCGCACACCATCCCAACCAAAATACCCTATATCTCCCACTCTATCATCAAATACATTCAACAAACCTTCAAAATATT
The DNA here is from genome assembly GCA_032361705.1 of Panulirus versicolor. Taxonomy (NCBI): domain Eukaryota; kingdom Metazoa; phylum Arthropoda; class Malacostraca; order Decapoda; family Palinuridae; genus Panulirus; species Panulirus versicolor. The sequence goes on from JAUUDZ010434612.1 coordinate 11,726, forward strand.
CACTCCACCTCCTCCCTTCATCGCTACTTGTCATTACCTCTCCATTTGCCCCCTTCACCGATGTTCCCATTTGTTCTCTTGTCTTACGCACTTTACCTCCTTCCAAAACATCTTTTTATTCTCCCTAAGATTTAATGATACTCTCTCACTCCAACTCTCATTTGCCCTCTTTTTCACCTCTTGTACCTTTCTCAGTATAATCAAAAAACAAAGAAAAAACATACATGGTATACATATGATATAATTCCTAGCGAAATTGACAGTACTATTCATGTAATATACATCATTGGAAAAGAATATTTCAAACAACTGCAACTGATTATACTCTAAATGAATACTGGTACAGTAAAAGCTTTACTATCCAGGATTTAAATGACTGGAAAAGTTGTGTCCAGAATCTCCCTCGTATAATATCAACAAGTGTAATGGAAACCTACCTTACTCCTTCAAAGGATGGGAGTAGCAAAGATTACTCTGAATCGAAAGGAACACTGCCAGGGCCATCTGGAGTCATCAGAATCAACTCGTAAAACATGGGGCTTACATGAGGCACAAACTACTCTCCCCACACTTGATGTTCAATCATTTTCAGCAATGCTAAGGGATTTCATGGATCTCTTTGCAAATGCACCACTGACAGCATTCTCCTCTGCTATCATCTAATACAAAAAGACAGGCCTTTGTGCCATAAGAAACATGGCAAATGCATAAGAACATCGGCATTAAGTTTGTTTATGTGTGGACCAATTAGGCACTTGTCTTAAAATTTATACTTAAATCATCTTTGTAGATGTAATGGCTTAAATGATAATACCCTATCATTAGATTATGATATATCAGCATATAACATTGTGTTTGTGTGCAGAGCGAACACTGTGTTAGTAAATTAATGAAAATATACACCAAGGTGATATGCAATGAGCCGTCACATGTTCTGATCCCTAGCATACTGTATCATGGTCAGGAACTAAGAATATCTTGTTACATCCTAAACTTTCTTGATTAAACTTGCAATGCAACAGACTTTTACAGAAATGTTTATCAGATCCTAAACTTAGTCTGATGGAATCCAAAGGGTTGTTAGAAACTGAATCCCATACACTGAAGTCCATTAGACAGGGGTTTACTGTACTGAGGTAAACAGCATTCATAGAATTGCATCTAACACATTCAATCTACTCCCAAAACTTGTTGAAAGTTTTTCCAGAATCAGAAGAATATGTCACTAAGCAAAAGAATCTACAAAACCCTACATTCAGCAGAAAACACCATATTGTATGAATGGTTCAAACTGAATCAGTGTTACTTGACATCATATGCTTGAGGTTGCACTGATCATAAAAAGTCAAGCTGTATCACTACTTGCTGACAAAAGATGAAAGTCTCTTCAAAGAACTTCTCACTTCAACAAAGGAATCCATCCCGTCCCTGCAACTGAATACAGCACAATCTTTGGGCTGAAGAAGCCCTGGGAAAGGGGTAATGGGGGTAAGGAGAGCACACTTGCAAAAGGGGTCCTGGAAAGAGAGACAAAGAGGATATGTGTGTCAGAGGTGGAGGGAACAAGGAGAAGCGGGAGATCAAATTGGAGATGGAAAAGATGGAGTCAAAAAGTTTTTGAGCGATCGGGGCCTGAACATACAGGAGGGTGAGAGGCGTACAAGGAATAGATTGAACTGGAACGATGTGGTATACCGGGGTCGACGTGCTGTCAATGGATTGAACCAGGGCATGTGAAGCGTCTGGGGT
>JAUUDZ010434623.1:0-13474 GCA_032361705.1 Panulirus versicolor
TATATATTGGATTTACTGTATCCAGCAAACAACAGACACTTACATAATTTTAAAACATCCACTGCATTACAGCTAATGATATGCAAAAGTTGTATTTAGCCTTTATGACCTCTTATCTGACAAATGTTCCATGTAATAATACTTGTTTCCAAGCAAATGCAGTACATATTCTACCTCTGTTTTATCATTTCATTTTTTGCATTCCAAAAATTCCACATTCAATATTCTTTGGCAAAAAACAAATCCCACACAAAATTAAACTTTGTGTGAGTCTTCCTAACATTACATTACTTCAAAACAGCGTAAACACTATGCTTGCCATTTCTCTTAGTGTCATATTTCCAAAGGGTCCATCAACTATTCATAGTCAATGAGGTAATTCTATAGACAGTACACAAAACCACAACCTTGGTAATCTCAACATTTTATACACACTGGGAATGCTTAGTTATGTTTAGCTCTATGGCCATTCATATAATCCTTCCAGCGCTGAGCAGTGGATGATATTACTGGATCTGTATCAATCGATGCCAGCAGAAGAAGCTGAGTGATATGGGTAGTGTGATAGTCCCAGCGTGCCCTGTTAGGAGCTACATGAGTCGTGAAATGACGCAGGTCATACAAGGAGCCCCACCCAGTGTCATACAGAGGAAGTAACCTTTTTAAAGACCTCATACCATTTTCAAACAAATCTCCACTGTTGTTACTCAATTCTCCCCTGAAATAGGAATGATAAATTTTCATACTGCTGTAAATGACAGTGTTAAAGCATTTACAATGGCTAGACTATGCATAACTGCACAAACAACTGCTTCTTTGAAAAACTATCATGACAACATTACTGGTTTTAGCAAACCTGTTTTGCAGACTTCCTAGCCATATTACCATTATCATCAATACCTACTACTGTACTATGACAGGAGTAAAAATACATAGGTTGGGACCAAGCCAAAGCCTTGATCTTGGTGGACAGGCCAAAGCCTTGATCTTGACCCCTCAACCAATGTATGTGTGAAACATCTTCCAAAGAAAATTTTGTTTTGAAACATAAACTAAGAAGAATGAATCTACAAATGTATAAAATGGATATACTGTTATGAGCATCTTGAACAATACAGTGAAAGTCTTTAATCTGCCTATCTCTGGTTCAGAAAGAACTATGGTTGGGAAATACAGAATTTGGCCTAGTATGGCAAAATTTCTATGGTTTAGAAAATTGCTGGTATCCCTAAACACCAAATACCACCAATCTCCAAAATTCTTGAGGATTGCAGAAAAGTTAGTGAAATACACCTGTAATACTGAATAGACCCAATCATTCAATAATAAAACCTACTGCTTATCTGCATGTACTTTTATTAATTTGAATTAAGATCTCCAACCTGATGATGTAATGCCAAAGCCAAACTTTCTCATCTTTGGTAAATGGATGTTTTTCAGGTTAAAAAGAACACTGTACAAGAAAAAAAAAATGACCAAGAAACAAGTAATATAATCCTAAACAACTTCCAATGATAATATAATATGATTGTAGTAAGCACTACACCATCCAGAGTTGACACGTCTTGCTTGGCGGCACTTAGTTCTTTTATATTAGCACAAACCCCACTACCTATGAGGTTTCATATGTAAATGATCTTGATCCATAAGTCTCCACTGCTTCTGAAGATGTGTACATAGTTTCAGTGTAACACTGTCGTGGTATTCATTACTTAGAAAGACCACCAACAGGATGATATTCTGTACATTCCTTTCAGACATGTTTCAACACAATACCAATAGGGTACTTTTATACTCTTCCCCATCTCATTTTTCTCACTAATAAGCATCAAAATATTCTGTTGTTACAAAAATAACTTAAAAACTGACGGAATCACTTAAATACACACAAACACTTTACTTTGATTCACAGTATCAAAAGTACCCAGCGAACATTGCTAAGAGATTTTTTTGTAAATTTTTTTATTTCCATAACATTGTGCATTATAGTAATCTAACTGATATCAACATTCAACAACATGTTTTTCCAAAGGTTATGAAGTTAAGCGAGTAAGAAACAAGAATTTCCTACTGCAAACATTTAACAAAATATCAATTTTTCTTGATGGTATAGATTGCAAAAGCTGAAATGTTTGCACAGCATTCATCTGCCTGCGCATCCTGATTTGATGTTAACAGTCATGGCGCTTGGTGCAGAGATAAATATCAAAGGTTTTTTCTTTATAACTGTATTATAGACCAGCATTTAGTGTATTTGTGGATGATAATGCATCACGTGATATAATAGTGGATGACAGTAATAACTTCACATGGCATGACAGTACATGACACCCTATCGATATCAGTATAGCATTATATTTGTCACACGATGGTAATTTTTACAGTATTTACGTAACACAGAGAAGAGCATTTGGAAGAATTATTTTTCACACTTGATCCCTGCTTCCCGCATCAGCGAGGTAGCACCAGGAATGGACAAAGAAAGGCCACGTCCATTCATGTCCACTCCCTAGCTCTCATGTGTAATGCACCAAAATCACAACGTTTCCACAACCAGGCCCCACAGATCTTTCCAAAGTTTACCCCAGACACTGTGCATGCCTGGTTCAGTACACTGACAGCACACTGACCACAGTACACCACACTGTTCTAATTCTCTTTATCTCTCTGCTACATGTTCAGGCCCCACTCACTCAAAATCTTTTTACTATATCCTTCTATCTACTATTTGGTCTCCCTGTTCTCCTCATTCCCAGCACTTCTGACACTGAGAGAAAAAGCATCCAGAAATATTCCTCAGGAACATATCCCCATCTTATAAAATTTCTCACAAAATTAAGTCTTTGGTTAAGTTCACATGCTTAAAAGACTTCATTTTGAGTAAGTTTTCTGGAATGCATCAAATACATTAAAAAGAAGCCCCTGTAATATATGAGAGCTGTGAATTGCATGACTGCACTTTATTAACACAATTAGCTTGCATTTCTAAACTTTATATTTCGCTAAACCATCAGAATCCTTGGATATGTTCAATATCTGTAATTTAACAAAATTTTTATTTTCAGCAATTCCCTGTTCCCAACCATACTAAACTAAAGATGTTTCACTGCATCAACTAATCTACTTTAGGGGGATTCCTAAAAATTATGCGTTTGGGCACACAGCTATAAGTCTGACAAATAAATGGGTTAACCTAATCATATACCCAAAATCTTTATATTCATCATTAAATGCATACTTACGAGAATTCTTTGAGATCATAAAGACCCAGAAGACTGTAGATAAACCCATTTAGCACAAAAAGTGAGGGGTTCGTTGGGTATTCTTCATACCACACATATCCTCCAGGGAAATATGTACGCACACCACCTGGGGGTTAAACATTTTATAATAGTATGCACACATTACAATAACTATGTGGTTCATTATGTGCACTGAACTAAAAGCTTGTGCAACTGTCCCAGTCAATCTGAAAAACAAAAGTATGAGCAAATCTTAGGGCACTGGGATACCACGATATGTCAAGAAAGCTAATGTAGCATCAACAATATGAAGCTTTTATTTTTGAATTAATTCTACTCATATGATGGTAGTATTTATTTATCTATGGTAAGAGGTTTATGATAATAAAACCTCCTACTAGTACTAACAAGAAATCCTGATATACCCAAAACTACCAAAAGCATTTAGTACTGACAACGTAGAAATGCATGAAGTTGTCTAAATTTACCTGGAAGATTAAGGAAAATATAATTTCTTAATGTAAATGTTTACAACTCTAGTGTCATTCTTATGTGAGATGAGTTATTACTTATGTGCTCCATGTCACCCGATTCAAAAAGTCTGTAACTAAATGATGGGTAACGGCTTCTCTTTTCTTTATTCACAGTCTTCATGAAGATATTGGATTGTATTGTACTGTATTTCCATACCAATACTACTCCTGCTGTTTCTTCTACAGATGAAGCCACTTTTTCATTCCCTCTTTCTCTTCTACCTCCATGCAGGATGATTACAACATCCCCTAACCCCTGATGCACCTTTTATTCATGGCCATTGCCATAAGTTCTTTTAGTACAATCAAAATAGAACTTCCCTCTTTGGGTGCATGTTTTGAAGACATGTGCCTCAGAACTCATGTCTATGATTGCCTGTTTTACTTTGGTCTTAAAGCAAAACTTTTCCCCTCATCTCAGAAACATGCACTGGTAGAGCCTTTTTTAAAGAAGGGTGACCATTCTTACCCTTCCAACTATAGGCCTAATGCTTTAACTTCTAAATTTCCATAGTCTTAAGCATCTCCTCGGCTTGCAATGGTGAATATTGTGTTGTACCCATTTATAACTCAAATGCTTCTGATAGAGTATGACATGGATCTTTAAGTTCAATTCATTTTTCTTTCTTTCCTCTCTCACTCTATTCCCTCACCTTTAGCTTTCTTAATAGTCCATTTCAATTTCTGTTGAAAGCTCATCCTCTCTTTGTCCTTGTCAACAGTGGAGTTTGTATCTGTTGAAAGCTCATCCTCCCATTCTTTCCTAGTCAACAATGGAGTTTATTAGGGTTCTTTCCAGTCTCTTTCCTTCTTCCTTGATTTTACCAATGTTATTATTATCTTTTCAACAAATAACCCATTTCAGTCATATGCTCAAGACCCAACTACATGTTTCTCTACTTTCAAATCTGCTCTATTACCTCTTCCTCAATCTGTTTCTTATCCAAAAAATTACATAAGAACCTTGTTACATTGCACACTAATTTATCATGGCACCCATACAATGCAGTAACTTGCCAGGTGATAACAATGATGTATTCATAAATAAAACTCAAACTCTACTATATTTAGAAATGCCTTAAAAATGTAAGGTCTCTCTGGTCTGGTTGTGGATAGATGGCTGTGGTTTTGGCGCATTGCCAATGACAGCAAGAAAATGGATGTGAGGGAATGCAGCCATTTTTCATCTGTAACTAGTACTACCTTTTATCATGGGAAAAGGCATCAGCAAGGTAGCATTAAGAACAGAGGACTGAGCCTTTGAGGGAATATTCTCACTTGGCCCCCTTCTCTGTTCCTTTTTTTTGAAAAAGTAAAAAACAGGAAGGGGAGGATTTCCAGCCTCCTGCTCCCTCCACTTTTAGTCGCCTTCTATGACACGCTGGGAAAATGTGGAAAGTATTCTTTCCCCCTATACCATTATGCCAAAAGGCTGGGCCAGCGCATAGTGCTCACCACAGGAAAATACAGTTATGAAGACTGAGTTGTGCGAGTCAAATGTTGTCAAGTATTATGTGTTAGAAGGAGAGATTGTATGTTTGTGGACAGAATGCCAGCAGTCCACATGAGGGTGAGGTAGAGAGAAAAGACAGCTACCCGAGTCTGAGAAGAGCAACTTGACAACCACTGAAGTGCTGGCTCACTATGCAGCTGTCAGTAATCCTTCCAATAACCAGGTAGGTAGTACCAGTAATATACCTCCCTAGTTGGTGGCTGCCTACCACTAATGTTCTCATAAAGAAGATTCTTGATTAAGGTGGCTACCCTGAGTAACAGAACTAATCTAAAGAAGAGAGTCTTTACCATGAGTTGCATTAACAGAAAATAGTGCAGTGGCTCGTATGGCAGCTTTCAGATATCGGGAATCACCAGAATGATGTGTAGCTCGAACAAGAAGAGACATTGCCTGGCCCTGAGCCATAGCAGAATACCAACCAGCACCAAGTTCTAGCACCCCACTGATGACCTGCAACAAAATGAGATTTCAGTAATCATTATGGAGGTGTACTCAAGGAAGTCATATAAAGAATAAACAAACTACAACAAAACTGACATTAATTTTCTCATTGTCACTGATCTTTACTTTTCTTCTTAAACAGAGGGAGTGAGAAAATCACACATATTTATGGAAATATTTTGTTTTCTACACTTTGTCTCTTTACACATGCTATTGCTATCTCTTTAATTCTTAATTACTCTACCCCTGCTGGCTTTCAATGCCCTTAGTAATGTCAACAGAATAATTCATGACTCTACTACAGTTAATCTTACAAATGAATTACCTTTCGTGGAACTGGAATGGACCAACCCCCATGCTCATCCTGATGTTTCAGTAGCCAGTTAGCAGCATCATAGAAGTGGTGTAAATGTTCAGCTGATGCTAGCGTAATGTTGCTTATACTTCCCTCCCCATTCAATGAGAGGGACATGACCCTTAGTTTGGATCTTGAGACCTGCATAAAAATTATACATTCAAATAATCATACTGAATATATTACACAGACTGACCAAATGTTTTTGTTGAGACTTTTCCTACCATCAAATGTTTCAAGACATATCCATTCAACCGTTAGTTGGGGGTTCTATTATTGTTACCTGTGTTTCCATCTCACTGCTTCTTTTTCTTCTCTTTTTTGCTCTGTTTCTTAATTAGAAACAAAACTCAATATTGGGTTACTATGATACAACTCTATGTAAATTTTCATACTCAATAGTAGGATTATAAAAAAAATAAGTCTACAACTAACTTATCAACTTAATTATTTATCACGAGAGTCCTAACTACATGAATTATAGAAATTCTACCTCCATATAACCAAAAACCAAATGAAGTATGCATACAATGGTGTTAACCAATGTATTCTAAGTCAATCAAAGGTAGTAGGGGTCCAAATAACCACCTTACTGTGGTATTACCTTTTACATGATAAATTCAACTGCTGGACTGCATATGAATTAAAATATCAATTTCTCTGATACAGCCTTATAAAATCTTTGTAAGATATTGCATTCTGCAGAGCTTGTGCAAGACCAACTGTTGTAATCAAACTCCTCTGCTTACATGATTGAAACTGATGTCAAACTCCTAAGCTTACTAATCAATATAAGTTTTCTAAGGATGGAAATCTAAACAAATGATGTGCTACCTTTTTGGGATTATGTTTAAATATCTGCTGAATTACTGTACCATTAATAACTTACAGAAGTCTCTTCTGCTCTCCTCAATACCCTACCACATCACTAAAAGTGCATGGCTATTCACACATGATTACATGGTGACTTCAAAGAAATACAGAGATTGCTGGATGACTATAGATTTTAGGAGGAACACTTTTGATATGTGTTCGGTGCTTAGGAAAGAGAAGTCTAACATAAAAATGTAAAGAAATAAGTGATTTACTGAGTAAGTTTAGCAGGTTATGTACAGAAAAGGGAGACCTACAAGGGAAGCAACCCCACTAAACTTGTAGCTGAGGAAGAAATTATGTACAAATACACCAAATTTTCTTTCCAAGTAATCCTTGGGTATTTGATGACACTGGTAACAAAAGATGGAAAAGAGCTAGAAAATTACCAAAGAAAGAACAACTTCAATGACCTTCTCAAATGGGATTACTATCTGTATGTCATGTGGAGAGGTTTACACATGTGTTGCCCCATCTCTTAACCTTCTATATATATGTACCATGTCTTTACTCCTGTGTATGTATGCACACACACACACACACTCCAACTTATGCCAGCCCCTAAGGGAGCCACCTGATGTACTCACACTTATTTGTAGTATGCAAGGTGTACTATTTCTACTTACATTCAAGCTATTCTCTACCTGTATATGAAATAAGACTGTGTGTAATAAGAGTAGAGAGTTCAGCAATTTCTTTAAATCTAATCATATAAGCCAAGATGCTTTTTAGTAGGTTTTCACAGCTTCAAGGCTGTGCTAAACCAAGCAGCAAGGAATAATAGACTCCTTTGGAGTGAGAAGTTCCTCAATGAGACTGTGTTCCTTTTCATCCACAGACAGTGATACACCTTCTCAAAGGTGGCTTTTCACCCCCAGCATACCCATATGCAAGTAGAGTTCAATAACAACAGAGAGTTTAGTAAAAATAAGAAATGTATCTTTCAATATCCTCCCAACAACTTCCACTTAATCTACCTCATCATGAATATTAGTGTTTCTAAATGTGTTCGTATATTATTCTCACTTACCATGAGCTGTCAAACACAATATCAGTGTTTCTAAATGTGTTTGTATATTATTCTGACTTACCAAGAGCTGTCAAACACATCATTCACACTAACTCTAGTAGCCCTGGCCAACACTAATAAAATAATATGATATTTTGTATATTTACTTTTACTTCTGAACACTAATCAATCATATCATAGAGGTAACTTTTTTTCCAGAGCAAGAGGAATTTTCTAGACATGAACATCAGTTAAAGGTTAAGGACTACAACACTGTCCCATACACTTCTAGATATTACAAAACTTAAAAATCCAAATAACATAAAAAATTTGGACAACTACTACAAAACAACTTAAATCTTACCTTCTTAAATTTCTTGCGCAGAGCAGGAGAAGAGCTTGCTCCCTTATGAACATCAATAAGAAGGTTGCGAGTAATGCGCTGCCACCCTGACTGCTTTCCAAGACCATAATATATTTGGCGATCCTAGCCACACAAATGTATGAAAAAGGCAAACAAGAGATTTGATTAACATTTTCACATATCTATTCTTTAGGTGAGACAAAGAAGCAAAATCAAAACTCTATCATATTTTGAACCTAAATGGGAGAGAATTTTCCTGCAGTCTTTAAAAGTTTTCCAGAATACTGAGCAAAATCAACAAAAGAGTTGTAAAACAATGAAGTTTGGCATTTAAGCATAGACAACAGGAAAAAAAATAAGCTTTTACCTTTTCAATTAAGGGACATGCTTATATGTTGCAGAAATGAAAATTATAGAAAATGCATACATCATATCTTGTAAATTTCATTTATACATGGAGCTAGGGCAGACCTGGCATGAGCTTAACATATTTATAAGCTTCTTCATTAGCAAGACATGCTGCAAAAATTTCATGCTCTGAACTACTGTGAATATGCAAAATGAATTACACATAAATCCCACCACAGGTGATTAAGAAAGAACAGATAGAGTATGTAACTCTGATGTACTTCAAGAATATATAATACAAGGATTCTGAAAGCAGACAAACTGAAAATATCATACACTATGAGTATGTATCACACTGCTTCTCACATAGCGAACTAAAGAATGATAAAATAATTTTAGGAAAATGGTAAATGTACCTTGACCTGAAGTAATCTCTCAGAACGGATGTAGTGAATTGTTACCAACTCTATCCTCTTGTCCTTAAATTCAACAGTAACAGAGAAGCTCGCATTCCCATGTAAGAGAAGATTGAGATTCAAGACTAGCATATTTTGTGTGGGAACTTCTGCAAGCTGCAGTGTTGCTCCACCCTTCGAGGACGATTCTATTGAAGGAAAGGTAGTGCATATCATGAGAGAGAGCACAACCTAATAATTCAATTGCAGTGAAAATGATGAGGACAATGAAATAGTGATATATAAAAAAAGTACCTAACTCTGGAGTAGTATTCTTATGAGGTAGGAATATGCATCAGTATACTGACCAATGAATAAGGACGATGATGCCTGACAAATGTTTTCTGATTCTTGGTAAAAAAGTAGACTATCAAAATACAGCAGATATTCATGAGTTCAATAAGCACAATCACATGCTTCAATCTTGTGTATACAGTTAAGAGTTAAATCATGGGGTTAAAGTTATAAGTATAGGTAAGCAGGAGAAAGATTGCCCGGCAATGACCATGGAAGCCAAATGCTGTGGTCATCATTGAAAAATTCTTATCTAGTGGAAGGCTCATCCAAATTAACTTCATACAACCAAGTCTAACCACCTGGGCAAAATTCTTAGTGGAAGTTATCAAAATTAGTTTAAAGACTCCAGTGTATGAGCCTACAACTGATGGTACCTGAGTAGCACTCCTACTTTTAACAGCTCTCTTTCTGCCATGACTTCAGTCCTTAAAATAGCTAACCAAGAGCTCTGCAACAGAGTTATTCTGACTCTGTTCAGCCTGTGATTAACAGATATATCATAATATTCCCTGACAGCGGGGGTTCAAAACCAGGGGCAAGTAGGATCTTAGCACTCACGTGGGTCTTGATCATAATCTACCTGTTCTAAATATCTACCTATCTAACTATATCCCTGATGCCTATTCCCTTCAGGAACTCCCTCATGGGGGTGGCCATGGCAAAAGAGTTTCCATAGCAGGTAAACTACAGTGCTGTTTCTTAGCCTTTATTGCCTCACCTTTACAAGACACTGGCAGAGGGTAACTCAACCGCAGTGTTTCCAGAGGCACCTACCAACTACTTCTACCTAATGTGCATAGCATTCACCATGGGAAAATCTAGAGTTACAAAGAACGAGTTGTGTGAGTTAAGTGTTGTCAAGTGTTATGTGTAAGAAATAGAGATTGTATGTTTGTGGACAGAATGTCAGCAGTCCTTGTGTGGGTGAGGCAGACAGAAAGACAGCTACCTGGGAGAGAAGGGAGTTACTTGACAACCACTGAAGTGCTGACTCAATACACAGCTATCACTAACCCTCCCAATACCCAGGTGGGTAGTACTGGTAATATACCTCCCTGGTCAGTGGCGGCCTACGAACTACTACGTGTTGCTTAAAAAATTCCCATTTATAGTTGGTGTCTTCTGCAAATCATTTCCTCCATATCAATATTTACTGATTATATAAGAAATCAATATCTACTGATTATATAAGACAAGACAAGAATATGAAGAGGAGAGAGCGAAGGCAGGTGATAAAAAATCTTTTAGACAAGATTTTGCAATTTATTTCAATGTCATTATCAGGTTTTTGGATAAATGAATAATCATTAATGATACAATAAAAAAGTATCTAAACAAAATATGGCAAAGGTGAGATTTATTGCAAGAATGGAGCTGAAAGACTGAGAATAATCATAAAAAGTAGCACACATGGCTTATATGTCAATGTACTGGATTTATGCACCACCTAATGCCAGCAGTTCAATTTGTCCATGTTCCACAAACGATATGTCAACCCTTTTATGCTAGCCTGAATGGACTTATTAAGAATATCTGTCAAATGTACCACTTTAACAGGGACTGGGAAGAACTGTATCCTATTGTTTCATTAACATTAAAGAGAAACACCTATAACTATTATGCAATTCCAGTGTTGCCATACTAAAGAGAGTGTTGAGAGCCACCATCTATGGACTCACACTTCACTGTACACCTTACATTACAGCAAGCAGGTGAAAAAAATGCAACATCAAGTCTCACAGTGGTAACATTGTTCAATACAGGTGTCCCTCGTTTATACCAAGGGTTGTGTTTCTAGGGGTTGCTTTGTCTGTTTATGGCTCTACTACATCTGAACTCCTCAGTGATTACAGTATTCTGCCATGTGCAGCTGTTATGCAGTTTCAGAGGAAACACCTACATATTATGGAAGAAAGAATGTAAATACTATATCCCTGAAAACCCTCAACTTCACTTCAAATTTCACATATATGAATGGTATGTATAAAGATTTGATTGCCATGATGGAAGAACATGGGTGAAATTTGCTTCCTGCTCTTGTACAAAAAACAACAATGAATCAGACCCACAACTTTCAACTATAAATAATTATCACTGCTGAGCAATACAGGATGTTAAGAATAGGTGATTGCTTCCAACAGTCGTTTAGCATATAATATAGGAAAAATAAAAAGCTTGAAAAAATGTCAAGAAACTCCCGCAGAGATCAATATCTGTAAGTCCTTAATCACAACACCTTAAATTTCCATGTGGGGAATACAACTAAAATGATCTCCAAATAAAACTTGACCAATATGTTAAACCATCTTCTGTATAAAGCCTCACACACAATATACAATAGCATCTAACCAACATAATAATCACCAGAAACTTGGGTGCTGAAATTTCTTGAAGTGATCTTAGCCTTCATGATAACTTGCCCATCATCCTCTCTGAACTTTTTTGCTCTTCTCAAAAAAGGCACAGCTACTACATCTGGTGATGATAGCATTACCTACAACACTAAGACTTTGAACTAATAACCCTCTTCTAAAATTGTTAACACATAGGTTTCTAAAGGGAGTTCTTTCTTCAAAACAGTCTCAGTCTCATTATACCTGTTCCTATAATAAATTTACACAAACTATGACCAAACTCTATGACATCATGAATATGTAAAATTCTATAAATAATTGTCCTAAACAGTTTAACGTACTAGATTCAAAATAAACTTATTCCTGATTTATGTTTATTTCTTTTATCTCACAGAAGCACTCAATCTTGCTGGTTATTTCTTCAAATAAAATGTATAAAAGCTTTGCTTTCATAAGCTTTAAAACTACTTTTAAAAATGCTGAGAGAGAATATTACAATACAGCTGACACTTTCTAGGGTCATAGAAACATCTTATCTTAGATATGAGAATATCTTCATAAAAGATCTGCATCTGTTCTCTTTTGAGGAGTCACAAGCACTGATTCTGCAAAGTCTGAATTAGGAAATCCACAAATGACAGTTCTTATTCTTACATTAATTAATGTAGATGTGAATAAATCAACTGCTGACATGCATGTCCAAGAAGCTCAAGCTGTCATTTGCTAAGGAAACACATATGTTTTGTGATTAAAACTTCGACAAAGACTTCTAGCCTTGTTTGATGGTTCCAATTACAGGAGTATTGAATGGGACTTATTTCACTCAAGAAAACAAAGTAGTCATGTGATCATTAGCTTGCTATCAGGCATAAATTCTGTGTACTGCACTCACAGACCATATACTTTTGGTTGACACATAACTACTCATCCTATGTGATGACATGATCAGGAACAAAAAAGCCAGTTCTTTGATAAATCATGTAGTGATCATACTTGTGATCATAGTAATAACATGTGATGTACTTGTTACAATAAAACACGATAACACAGTTATCAGAATAACTTTGAATACTTTCATGCTTTTTTGCATCACTTTTCATGTAATTACAGTGATATTCTAGTATTATTATAGTGAAGAAATATAAGGTTAAAAGGAACTCTCAACTAAATCACAGTAACAAGAGCAATTATCCAATGAATTCTGAATTATAAAGTGAGAAATTTGAAGCAAAGCTTTACTGGCAATCAGTCCTTACTCATTCTAAGCCTGTGTTGAAAGTGAAATTGAAATTTTTTTAAAAGAGGTAATGACATCTGTTGAATGCCACTTTTTGAAGGTTTTGCTAATGAATCTGAAATCATGCTTTGAAAAAAAATATGCATCTATCTAGTAATGTTTGTCGGTATATTTTGTCAGTATATTTTAAGTAATTGTGAAAGTCATGGTATGCACCTTCACCAGTAACTGATATCTAGTATGGACTAACTGCTGTGCTAAAATTATACCAAAATTCACCAGGATAGATTTCATCAATAATCATATCAATTATGACAATACATTACAACCATATGCTGGTATGATTTCTAGAAATGTTCACCCATGCGATGGAACTGCACTTAAAAATGAACTATTCATAAAGGTTTTAATGCCATGAAAATGTTAGAAATTATCTGAAACAAAAACTCA
>JAUUDZ010434644.1:0-13472 GCA_032361705.1 Panulirus versicolor
GTCAATTTCCTCGGGGGTGACAACCATGCCAGGCAGGGGGGAAACACTTGAGGACAGCTCTGTCCTGCCTGCCGCTGCCTGGCCACGAGATATAGGCGGGAGTCATGTTGCAGCCAAAGGCGTTGCCGTCCCTCTGGAGGGTGAAGCGTGCAGGTTGTACTCCACCCATCCTCAAGCGCCTCCACCTTCATCTACGACGCACTGCTCCATCTGCTGCACCCTCACCCTGGCTACATCCTTACCCTGGCTATACCCTCACCCTGATTACACCCTCTTCATCTTGGCGACACCTCACACTATCTACATTCTCACTTTGGCTGCGCTTTCACCTTGGCCACACCTCAGCGGACTACACACTCAACTTACCAACACCTTCACCCTGACTACACCATACTGTTGCTCCGACCGTACCCTACCGTCTCCCTTACTCTGGCTACAGCTTCACCCTGCCTACATCCTCACCTCACCCTCACCCTGTTTACACCTTCACCTTACTTTCGTACTAGCATCGCTGTTGGTAACTACACTGTGCCTGCTGTGTCCTTACGCCATTATCACTGCCTCACGCTGTCTGCCTCCAGACGCATCGTACACAGTTGTCCAAATGAACATCGTCTGCGAACCTGCACTATCACCCTACTTTCACTCTCATTCATACTACACCTCACCCTACCCAGACCCACGCATTGATAACGCTGTCAACCTTGCTGTACTCTTCTTGTAGGTTCACCCTATCTACAACCTTGCTCTCCCTATCTACAATCTTGCTCTCCCTTCCGTTCTCAATTCTCAGCTGTCACCCTTCTCACCCTGCCTGTCATCCTGCTTGAACCTCACCCTACACACCCTCAGGCCAGCTACACCCAGTGTCTGTTTACTTGTTTTTGTATATCTTTTAATCATTTATCATCCATTCATTATCAGTTTTTATAAGCTTTTGAGACATGTTTATTTTATATTTTTGATGTCTAAATTCATAGGATTCCATGATGACTTGCTGCCCCTATGGCTAGTGTAAACTTTAGAGAAAAAAAAGTGTTGTTTTGCAACTACAGCGAGACACCAGCACACTGGCGAAGGAAGCTGTTGCCAGACTTTGTCCCGAAGGATCTCTGGATGGTACACCTTCACCAGTGTTTCGACTTATAAATAAAGTTTCAGCTGTTACACGTAAACGAAGGTTCAGCTGTGTCTGGTCTCGCCATGTAAACAAGTTTGAGCAGTGTCGGGTCTCGTGTTGTGAGCTCCCTGGCCACGGCCCCTGAACACAGCACTCACCTGGTGGCTTTAGGCAGATGCCTCTTCCTCCAGCGCTGGGGGTACTAGTTTTATTGTTGTTATATTATTACTGGCTTCTTCAGCTGGCCTTGAACCACCTAGCTTGGATCATTTTGTCGGTCATGTTAAAGGCCATCCCAGTGCGATACGTCTTCACCTCGCCATTCCTCATTGATTGAACCCTTTGGGGTTAAGACACACACACACAAACACACACCATCTTCATTACACTCTCCCCTTCATTATATCCTCGACCTGACCCATAATGGTCATGTTAAAGGCTAGCTTCACGACGTCCTCGACACAAATGACCTTTGGCCTGAATCTTACCGTTCAGGTTAGCGGCTATCATCAGTACATCCCTATCTTCATCACACGTTGAACTCTGCAACGTCCTTACTCACTAAACCCTTGACGCAGGTAGCCAGTGACATGAATCTTACCCTTCAGAAGTCGTGTTCATTACACCCTCATCTTCACTTCACCCTCGTCACTACACCCTTATCTCCACCACATCTTTATCTTCACTTCACTCGCATCTTCATTTCGCTTTCATGTTTACTACACCTTCGTCTCCTCTACCAGTTCTTTCTACCATGAACATGACCATTCTGTATTGAAAATAACACAATCGTAAAACAATCTACTTTTGACGAGAATAAAGTATTGATTCACACAACATTTGTTCGGTGGGTGAGGGTGACGACGTGTGTTGGTGAGGCATAGTGTGGGAGGTGTTAGTGGCTTGTACCCAGGCGGAGAGGGAACATACTGCGCATTGCTGTTTGACCTCTGAGCACGACCGTGCAACTCTTGCACACGACAGTGCGACCCTTGATACGACGGTACAACCCTTGTTTTAGTACATTACGACCATTGACCGCGACGTTACAGCTCTTGTACATAATTACGACCCTTGACAATGTCTGGTACAACCCTAGTTACACGACAGTACGACCCTTAACCACGACGGTACGACCCTTGGGTATGATGATTTGGCCTTTGAGTGGAAAGAAATACCACCCATGAGGACACTATTGGTAGACATCAGTGCAACACTGGAGTGTGTGTGTGTGTCAGACAAGTCATTTTCAAAAGTCCCAAAATATTTGAGTCTGTGACACAAAATCTCTCATACAGAATAAACACGAGATTGGTTTTGCTTTGTTAGAAATAAGACATTTTGAGAATTTTGTGTACCAGAAACATTAAAGTATTTGCAGTGTTGTCTTGTGTGGTTGAACGCTATTATTGGCAGGTCTCGTGCCTCGACCATTGTGTGTACCTCCACATTCATTAACTTCTTGAAAACTCGGACCACTTGCCTCAGCCCGTGTGACACGTGACACACTCCTACACACACACACACACACACACACCTTGGATATTGGGTGTTTAAAACCTGGATATCAGGTGCTTGTCTACCCCCTAGATATCAGGTGTCTGTCTATACCGTAGATATCTGGTGTCTGTTTACACCCTGGATAGCAAATATCAGTTTGCACCCTGAATATCAGGTGTCTGTTTATACCCATGACAGCATGTATCCACCTACACCCACCATATCAGGTGTCTGCTACCTACACCCGGCATATCAGATGTGTTTACCTACACCCACAATGTCAGGTGTGTCGACCTACCCACCATATCAGGTGTGTCGACCCACACTCACCATATCATGTGTCTCCCTACACCCACCATATCAGGTGTGTCTACCTACACCCACCACATCAGGTGTGTCTACCTACACCCCGGGTATCAGATGAATCACATGGATCCACTGAAGGTGTAGTGTAGTATGATGGTAAGATCATAACACTGGCACTGTAATGGTGGAAGTTATTACAGTGAAGCATTGTACGTGAGGTTGTTCATTGCCAGGCAGTGCCGGGCAACACGGCACCGCTCACCCACGACCAGGCGTCGTTAGCGTTCTCTCATGGGACACTCGCTGGCCCTCAACCTCTGAACTGGCTGGATGTGAGGAAGCAGCCGTGTTTATAGGATTTGTAATCCCCTTGAACACAACTGTATGACCCTTGGGTGATGATGACCTGGTTTTTTTTGATCTGTCTCTGGAAGGGTCAGGTCGTTAGCCAAGCCTGGTTTCCACCGTCGTGCTCATGGGTCGTGCCGTCGTGCTCCAGGGGCTGGAAACGATATACGAATCGCCCCTAATGAGCTTAATTAAGATATATGAGCCAAAATGTTCATGGTGATAATCAGTTAAGTGGGAATTAAAGTAATAAATCTTTTATCAGTGTCGGTAAGGATTATGAGTTTTAGGTTCGTCTTTGTTGTGAGTTTTCTTGAGGTTCCTTTAAGAGCTTTATTAGATGGTCTGGTGTGTGTGTTCCCCGACGCCATGTGTCGTGTGAGGGAGGCAAGTCTCATTCCATTAAGCATCATCCTTGGTAAAAAGACACTTTTAGTCCATAAGCAGCATCCATGGTAGAGAGAGTGAAATGGTTGCTGTACAAGTGGAAGTCATGCGTGTAAAATGACCAGCCGCTTTGGATCAACTTTCTAAAGTGAGATTTTGCGTGCAGCTGTGTCGCAGTGGGGTAGAGGTGAGCTGGTCAGTAGGGTTGTGATCAGCTGATCATAAGTAAACACCTTCCTCGTCCGTTCTGCCCTCGAGACAACACACAGGAAGCTGAGGGAAACGAGTTTTTCTCCCGTTTGGAATAAAGGTAACTGTTTATGGAGTGTAGTACACGCGAGGCAAGACCTTACATAAGTCAACGGAGCAGCGACAAGTGGTGGGTGGAGCCTGGGAACACCTGAAGGCTCCACTGACTCCTCATGTGATACCAAAGGTAATTTCTAAGTAATTCGGAACCCGATATGCAGTGAGGCGAAGACTCGTGCACTCACGTAGCGTCACATGTGTGACATCGCGGATATGTTGTGACATCTTTAGACGCTGCTTCTTGTCATGTAACAGGAGAGCTCTGTGCTGCGTCTTCTACAGTACATACCTTCTGAATTCGGTAGACCTCAGTGCACGGACCCCCGCGAAGGTCCGCGGAAGGCAAGAAGTTGGATGAAGTCTGACTAAACAGTCCGGAGAGACGTAGGTCCGGCCAGGAAGGTCATGGTGTATGGATGGGGATCATCTTGCTTGATTCACTAGTCATGTCCTGCAGTAGTAGCTGCTGATTACAGCGTATCCCGCTACTCAGACATAACACGTCTCTCCAAATTAAATTTCACACTGACCGAATTCGAATTCTTACCTCATCATGAATAGCGGTAGCCATTCCCTTAACTATCCTTATTATTTCATCCTCTTCATTGATTTATTACTATTTTCGGGGGGTAAGGGGGGATGGGGTAATAAAGTTGAAGTACCAAGTTGTACCTTGCCACAGACCCCGACTGACATTACCACATGTCTTTAAAAACTTACCTTTGGTTTCCAAATGCCTCTTTTATTAGACTCTGATTCGTAAGGTTTTACGTGTCTGTCAGTGTCGAGTGTCTCGAGGAAAGATCATTGATTGCCATAGATTGATGGCTTGAGTAAACATTCCCTAGAAGCAGGAAACGTGTCTTGTGGTCACAACACGGCACAAGTGTGGTTGGGGCCTCGCGGCTGCCTAAGTACGGAGGAGCGGGTACCCGGACACTCCAAGGCCATCACCATCACCCAGTTTTTGCTGCCGCTGCTCTGGTCGAGGCGGCGGCGGCGGCGGCTCAACCCAGGAGGGGGAAAAAGTTGATCCTACGGGTGTCGGAACCCTGAGCGGTAGCCGCCGGCACCGCATTCAGTCAGGCCTTCCAGTATTTAGGGAAGACTCTCGCTCCGGGGCGGTGGCGTCCTGTGGTGTGTATGTTGCTGGTGGCAGGACTCGTGCTCTGGGCGGTGGGGGTCCTGTGGTCTTGGTGGTGGATGTTTCAGTTAGGTCGTGACATCACAGACAGGAAGTTGGAGCTCATTGTTCTCTTCTATTCCCGAGATGAGGCGAGGATACAGTGTCTGAAGCGTGTGTATCTGTGTGTTTCTAAGGCGTGAGGTGTATATGGTCGTCCAGGTTCATGTGCTGGGAGATGGTCCTCGTACCATCCATTCGGTTGTTCATGTGCTGGGAGGTGGTCGTACCGAACGTCCTATTGTCCTGGTTCATTTCCTGGGAGATGGTCGACCCGTACATTTGTTGTCCTCGTTCATGAGCTGGGAGATGATCGACCCGTACATTTTGTTATCCTGGTTCACGTGCTGGAAGATGATCGCACCGTACATACACTGTGTCGCTCAGGTTCGTGTGCTGGGAGATGGTCGTAGCCTACTTTCTGTTGCCCAGGTTTATGCGCTAACCACATGATTATAGTTTGTATGTCAGGTCAGGAGAGCGCACGTGCGGAGGAAACAACCATCGTACAAATATAAGGATAGAATCGATCACACACAATGGAAGTGGATCCGATGTTAATGACACCTCATTCTATATACCTGTGGCATATATCCATCAGACATTAGTAGACCTGACATTTGATTCTGCGAAAAATGTGGAACATATTACATAATGACAAGAGAAGGAAAGTAGAAAATGAGAATTGCAAGGTTGCGTGTTAAGGTCAAGGGGAAGCGGGTCCGCGGCGTCGGCTCACTAGTCATCAGAGGCGACCTTCGGACGGTAGTAAACAAAACGGCCGCCGATCATGCCAAGCGCTTCGTAACTAAATTGATCTCTTGCTTGCTTTTCAGTTTCTCTTCAAGAAAGCAAGGTATTTGTTCTGTTTATTTCATAGTATTTTAGTAAACTCTATGGTAATTTTGGTAAGAGAATGTGTAGCCTAAAACTGGATGTCTGGGAGTGCGGGAGGCCGTGTACCCCAGCCAGCCTACCTAAGAACGTGACGTCTTGCTGCTGCGCCTCTACTCCCATCATTACCCCATCAGATACGCATGATGCCTCCTTCATTATGTACTTTATTATGCCATCGATTATTAGAGCAACTCCTCTTTCTTACTAGAGCCGTTTGATAGTCCTTAGGAAATCGCATTTTTCTTGCTATGTTTGCTGTTGCTGTTGCTGTTTTTATCTATGTTGTCGTTACTGATATTTAGGTGTTTTGCTAACGGCAGTTCTTATTGTTGTTCGTAGTCCTGTTGTTCATGTCGTTACTTCTGCTGTTCTTGTTGCTAGTGTTACGGCCGCTCTTGATGTTGGTGCCTGAATTTTGTCTTCAAGTTCTATGCAATTCATTCTTGTTATTGTTGCTGTAATTTTTTCTGTTGCTCTTTTTTTCGAAGTTGTTACTGTCATCGTTATTACTACCGCTTCATTTGTGATACTGCATTGTATATTGCTAATGTTTCTGCTGTCGCTGGTACTCTGTAGCTACTGCTGTTGCTACGGCTGCTCTTCATCTTGCTCATGCCGTGTTCCCTTAATGTTGATAAGGCTATTGCTGATATTGTAATTTTGTGGTTGATATTACTGACGATACGTCCGTTGCTGATGATCCTGGTCATTTGTTACACCTATTGTTGACGTTATTCTTGTTACTTTTATTGTGCATTTTGTTCCAATGTTTTTGCTGTTGTTGCTGTGTATGTCGTTGCTGCTGTGGCTGTGGGTGCTGGTACTGCTGCTGTTGTTGCTGTGGCTGTCGGTGGTGTTGTTGTTGCTGCCGCTATGTCCCCCGGGCCAGGTACGACTGGCCAAGGCCGACCTCTTTTACTTCCACGATGTAGCCTTTGTGGTTAGATACTTGGGCTGGAGTTCTCTTTCCTGATACGAGCTCCTGCACTCTCTAAGCTGTGTATGCAGTTGTGCAACCTTAGGGTCATTGGCGAGGCAGTTTATTGGTTGTTGCATCCTTTAGCGTTGGGAGGCTGTTTAACATGGCTTTGCAAGCTTTAACGTTAGCGAGGTTGTTTACATGATCGCACAGCCCTTGGTGCTCATAAAGCTGTTTATTAGGTCGTGCAGCGTTTAGCGTTGGGAAGCTGTTTAATGGGGGCTGCACCGTTGAGTCATCAATCTCTCAAGGTAGGTTTCGTTTGGAAAGTTTATATTCCGAAGTGTGAAGGAAAGACCTCTTGATGTAGGGGAAACTCGTGTACACGTATTTACTGTTCTGGGTGTCACTTCTCCAACTGTAATGTCTGTCATAAGAATGCAGCTTAGTAAAGTGAAAAGTAGATAGTGCTTTCAGATTTGTTGAAATTTATGTTTCCCGTTAACATTGTGGGCATGGGTTGAGGATGCAAGGGATAAAGAAGGGGTTGAGGTTTGATGAGGTGAAGTCTGTGTGTATTTGATCTACCCCACTGAAGTGGGAATGGAGTGATGATAGATAGTTAACGTTACTATACCGAAACTTAATTCTTCTGGTTAGACTCGGTTAGTTTGGGTTAGGTTAGAAAGGATTAATTTAGGTTAGGGATAGGTTAGGTTGGATTAGGTTAATCTAGGGTCAGTTTTAGATTGTAAAAACACTGTTCAGCATTTAACGCTAAAATAACTGTATATCAACGTCATAATTTAGATCAGTTTATTTGTTGATTTGTAGTAAGGTTTGTGGAAGTTGCGTTAAAGAATACTTTGTTAAAGTTACGAAATGATACTGTAACCTTTGCTTTTTAATTTTTTTTTCACTTCAAGGTTACACTTGATGAGTTATAAAACAAAGCCTGCACACAGAGCTATACCTCATACCACACACATGTGTAAACAAAAAACGCATAAAGATCCAAAAGCCGTTATGGGCCCATCGGCTCAAACGACCACGCTAAATTACTGTATGTGTGCCATATTGTTTTATGTACTCTGTCTTGATGGTCGAGAAGGTATTATCATGACTGGTATCACTTATATTCAGAAGTGTACAGAGACGACTGTTCATGGGATAAAATTCTTCTTCTTGGGTTTCAGTAGCTTAAAATCAACGTTCTTACCTTTAGATCCAGATGTTTTGATAAACCCAAATGGTATATGGAAGCTAACGAAAGAACAAGTACCACACAACACTACTTACTGTCTGAGCCCTAGGTATTGCCTGTGATGGTGCAGTACTGGTATGTACCATCCCTGGCATCTGCCACAGAGGTAGATAAATGGCACTATCACCCACCAAGGGGTAGCAGATGACACCATTATCCACCCAGGGGAACAATTGGCATCACCACTCGATCATGGGAGGGCAATAGACGCTATCATCCACCCAGGGGGAGCAAGTGGCATCATCTCCCAACTAGGAGGGATAAGGGGTACCATCACCTAGCCAGGGGGAAAATAGCACCATCACCCATCCAGGGGTCAAGTGACACCATCATCTACCCAGGGGGAGCATGTGACACCATCATCTACCCAAGGGAAGCAATTGACATCATCAAACACCCAGGGAGAGCATACAACAGTACACAGCCATGGGGAGCATGTGACACCATCTCACACACATTAGGAGGCTGTGACACCATCACACAACCAGGTGGAGCATGTGACACCATCACATAACCAGGGAAATCATGTGACACCATCACACAGCCAGGGGAAGCATGTGACACCATCACACAGCCAAGGGAAACATGTGACACCATCACACAACCAGGTGGAGCATGTGACTCCATCACAGCTAGGGGAAACATGTGACACCATCACACAACCAGGGGGAGCATGTGACACCATCACACAACCAGGGGGAGCATGTGACACCATCACACACGCAGGGGAGGAAGCAAGTGGCATCACTAGACACGCAGGGGGCAGTGTGGGCAAGAGATGCGAGTATGAGGACTCTGAAGACTAAATGTAAACACAGTCAGGTGTCCCGCCCAGCTGTTCCCCAGCCTTACATCCCACCACACAACCACACTAGGACACTTACCACACCAGGACACTTACCACATCTGGACACTTGAGAGAACACGACCCGAGGCCACAGGCAGACCAAGACTAGGACACAACATACCAGGACACAGCACATTACCTAACACATTCCAGAGCAGGTGGTTGTGTACACTGGGGCTGAGTGGGCACCTGATGAGGCCTGGCCCAGCTGGGGCGGTGCAGGTCACCTGGGGTCCTCCATCCATCACCTGCTAGCTTATGAGATAATGACCTCGTGATGGACCACATCCGCCCTAACTCCCTCCCTCTCACCCCACTCTGCTTGTCCTCACCCCTCCTCTCATCTCTCTATTTAAATTCCATGTAAATCCTTTTTCGTGTTTTCGTAATTCAACCTTTTGTGCTCATCTCCCTCATCTGCCTGTTAAGATACTGTCTGAATCCTCTTGTATAGTCTACTTGTGTAGATCTAACGTCTCATACCCTACCTGTCTTTCTCATCTGTGTTTCAGTACTGTCAAAGTATTCTCACACAATTTTCAAAGGATGCAGGACTCCCACGGAAGATATTCAGATTTTATTTTCTGGACATAGTTCAAAGAGGCAAACCAGAGCACAAGGCAGAGGGCCGATTGGTGTTGTGGCCGGCCAGGGGTGCCACTCAGGGTCGACCCGGCGTTGTGGCAAGGGGCACAGTCCGGCCAGCCAATGGTACGGCTCGTAGTCGACACAGTGTTGTGGTAAGGGGTACAATTCGGCCGGGCAGGGGTACCACTGGGGGGGTCGTCCGCTGATCTACATACAGTAATAGAAATAAGACATGGCATTTCCGGGGTCGACTCTTGTGCTGCCCATCGTTCTGTTGGTGTGGCAGCTGTGGTGGTTGACGGAGGGGGTGAAAGTGCTGTTATCGATGGAGGGATATTTGTCGAACAGTTGCGATGGTTGACGTAAGGAAGGTGAGATGGTGGAAAGATATGATAGAAAGTTTTTGGGTCACTTGGTTCTGCAACTGTGAGTTGATGTAGGGGAACATGAGGGACTGTTGATGAGTGATTGAAGGGTTTGTCCAGCTGGTTGTGTGAGGTTTGGCAGAGAACAGCTGATAGTTTATTGAGCTTCATGATTTATGATGTCATTAGTTTTAAGAACGGTATAAAACATTAAGAATATCAAGCACATTGTGTTTAGACTCCAAGAGAGGAGGTTTGAATATAAAGATGTAGTGAAGAACAAAACTTACTGATTTCAAATCTTTCCTTTCAGTTTATGTCTGTCTTTTGTTTCTTGCACACCTCTCGTTCAGCGACCAAGCTCCTGCATTCACAATCTTTCACTGTAAAACTTTCTTGGCCACACGAAAGACAATTACATTTAACTCTTAGATTTTTTCCGAGATGCTGACATTTGATTTTAATGGCCCACGAGGAATGTGGAAGGCGTCCTTTGTTTACTTTAATTACATGGTACCTGAGGAATGTCCCAGGGCGGGTCGGGCCCCACGGGCAGGTGGACCAGGTGGCAAGGACGCTCCTGCAGCTCTGGGATGTACAGGATGTTGTTAGGTGCCTCTTACTGAGTGTACCGCTCCACTACCTCTACCAGGTGTACCACCAGTCACTAACCACCAGTAGACCAAGCTCTCGGAAACTACAGTTCAAGTAGAAATATGTAAAACGGATTTTCGGAAAACATGGCAATGAACATCAGTGTGGCAACAGAAGATTCTTGCGTGTGGCCACGAAAATTTAAGCTTTTCTAATTTAACTGTCGAAATATCAACTGTCAAGGACCGTACACAAAATACGTAATACATTCCGGTGGCTTCAGTGTTGGCGATATAAAGGCGCAGTTCCTTCAGGTACAAGAGTCATTTCTGTCATACCAGATGATTACTGTTGGCCCGACTCCACACCACCCATGCCCGCGCCCTTCTCGCCGGGCTCATTCAGAGCAGGATCAACGTTCAGATCCAGAATCACAGCTGCTGGGCTGCCTCACGCATGAGCAGCAACCCACGAAGAAAGAAGGTGGATGACGTGGGCGGCATGTGTATGTACTGGAAAGACATCACATTAGCGACATGACGTCAGGCAATAAAAGGTCACTCCTGCGATGCCAGGGTTCATTTCTTCGTCTATAGTTATACGGCTAAACTACCACTTGCTCGGTTGATCACCTGAGTTCAACCGTCAGGCAAAACCTGTTCTGTCTGCCCAGAATTAAAGTACTGTTACCGTTTGCGATGTGGTATACACCTCCCACCATAGCAAAAGTTGGACAGCCTTGATTTCAAAATATTCTCATGATTTAAAGATTCTGTATCGTATTTGCTTCATAGACGGCATAATTCAGCGAGCAATGTTCATGTCACACTCTCCTTCCACAAATACACAGACGTAATCCTTAGCGGCAGGAGACAATTCATGCAAGTCATGATATTTTCGTACCATACTCGAGGGCCACAGCAAAAACGAATATGTAAAGGTGAGAGGAGGTTTCATAGAGAGAAGAGGGAGCGGTGATGGGTGATGGAATCCTTCAGAAAGATGGCAGGGAATGGTGGTGTATTGGCAGGGAAGGGTTGATAGGCGGGAGAAAGTGGTGGCAGGTTTTAGGGGCCTGCATACAGATGGCAGAGAATGCTGGGGAATAAGAGAAAGTTGTGGTCGGTGTTGTGGCTTAGATACAACTCTCTGGGAAGGCTGGTATGTTCTGAAAGGCCCTTACCTTATGGGCGGGAGCTGTGGTGAGTGGTAGGTGCCTACATGCGAATAAAAGAAAATGCAGGGACTCCCAGACAGATGGCGGATACCAGGTTGGGTACGAGTGGTGGTTGGGATATACACACAGGTGAAGGTGAATGCTGTTGGGTGTTAGGGGTCTCTCGGTAGATGTGAGGAGGCAGTGGCTGGTTAGGAGTCTGCCTGCAGTCATGTAGGAGTGGTTGGTGTCCGCAGCCCAGAGATAGATGGGAGAGAGTGCCTGTAGCTTGAATCCACAGACGGACAGAATGGCGTTTAAGTAGCCCACAGGCGCAAAGGAATGCAAACAGCTACACATCATTGTGGCTTTTCGGGGCTGTTGATGAAAGAAGAGATCAGGGAGAACCAGCTTAATGTGGAGAGAGTAGGAAAGCAAATTAATAACCGCACGAGCAACGCCCTAAGTTTGTTTTTTTTTCTGAACTACGGAGACGATAATCACGTCAGTTGTGGACTTAGAATGAATAAATCTTGTCTTTTCTAACGTACTGATGTGTTGCTCACATCTGCTCTTATCAGTAAAGCAATCCATGTGTTGACATACGGGAGGAAGCTGTGGTGGATGATGGAACCCACACATTGATAAGGGCAGTTCTTGAAGGTGTGAGGACTCAAAGCGATGAAGGATATTTTAGGCTTACAGTGGGATGAGTGGGAATGTGTGTGTGTGTGTGTGTGTGTGTGTGTGTGTGTGTGTGTGTGTGTGTTTTAGAGTTTAATCACAATTGAAAGGAAAATATTTTCGCTGCAGCTGCCCACACACATCGATTTTTGCCGCAGACGTGAGAAAATTCTGCTATGAGTGGAAATGGTGGGTGTTGGGGCCCACAGGAGTATGAGTGGAAGTACCGGTAGGTAGAGGGGCCCCACAGAGAGACGGGTGGGAGTGCTGGTGGGTGATAGGGCTCAGAGAGAGATGGGTGGGTGTTTGAGGTTTACAGGCAAATGGAAAGGATTGCTGGTGGTCATCAGACCTCACAGACAGTGAAAGTGTTAGTTGATATTAGCAGCCCAGAGAGGAGCAACAGCCAGTGTTGGGGCTCTCTGACGAACGAAAGGGAATGCAGTTGTCTGGTATCCACGGACGGATGCTGATGGACATTAACAAGGAGTGATGGCGGGTGCTTGGAACCACACGAGACAGTCTGGGAGGTAGGGGCCCGCAGCCGAGTAGGAGGCAGACAGAGGCGTGGGCCCAGCTACAGGCCTTACACCACCACGGCAAGATAATGTTCCGTTCCGCTTATTGCACACGCTCACCCATGGTTCTTTCTGAACACAGAGTCGCCCCCCCTCACGCTCCCTGATACAGAATTGCTCCCTCATACGAAGTCGC
Source organism: Panulirus versicolor (assembly GCA_032361705.1). Taxonomy (NCBI): domain Eukaryota; kingdom Metazoa; phylum Arthropoda; class Malacostraca; order Decapoda; family Palinuridae; genus Panulirus; species Panulirus versicolor. Next base: position 13,182 of record JAUUDZ010434644.1, read on the forward strand.
TCCCTCATACACAGTAGCTCCCTCATGATGGCTGACACAGGAACGCTCTCCCTGCCACCTGATGGAGACTTGGATGGAATCCTAGACATTTACACGGACATTTTTTACCTCTCCCTTTAAGTGAGGGAGAATATAAATGGAGATTGTGACGTTTTTGCTTTGACTGGTGTCCTGCAGCTGACCAATATTTTATAGATATGATTTATTTGAAACGGATTTTGATTGTAATGATAAGGATTATATTATTTAACATTTTTAGATATCTAATTTTTTTTGTAAAGATTTTTGTAT